>PVIU01023360.1:0-27541 GCA_004026605.1 Ondatra zibethicus
TTCTCTGGGCTTGCGAGCTAAGTGCTTGGTGACCTTTATTTTATAGCTAGGGTCCACTAATGAGTGAGTACATACCATAATCATCTTTCTGGGTTTGGGTTACCTCACTCAGGATAGCGTTTTCTATTTCCATCCATTTGCATGCAAACTTCAAGATGTCCTTGTTTTTTACCGCTGAGTAGTATTCTAATGAGTATTTTTTTCAAAACATTTTTCTTTTTGCCATTATTACTTCTGCTTATTTTATGTACCTTGTTTTAAAAATCTATCCCAATGTTGCAATGAAACAGGTCTCTGAAATGTCTTGCCCTGTCAGTGGATGTACCAGAATGGAATCAATAGAGATGCCCAGGGTGCAGGCAGTGGCAGTGGTAGGCAGAGGTATGGAAAGAGGGAGGGAGAGAAAGAGACAGAGAGGGGGCCACAGAGAGGGAGGGAGAAAGATATGGATGATTATGATGGTGGAGGCGGGGTGGATCTGGGAGGAGCTGGGGAAGGCAGGATGAATATAATCACAGTACATTTTAAGGAGGTCTCTCTTTTAGGGGGTTCAAGACAGGGTTTTTCTGTGTAGCCCTAGCTGTCCTGGCACCCACTCTGAGACCAGGCTGACCTCAAACTCACAGAGACCCGCCTGCCTCTGTCTCCAGAGAACTGGGATTAAAGATGTACACTACCACCATTGCCCAGCTAGGTACATAATACTAACAGGAGTTTGATTTTCTATACTTGGTTTCACAACTTTGTAAAAAATAAAATTCTTACTTAAAAAATTAAAGCATTATTTCTTACAGTATCTCTCCTAGTATCCTCTGACTTACACTTTTTTAATATAAAATCTTATATGGTATATGAACTGGATAAATTTTAATTCTGCTTTAATCAATTCTCTCATGGATTGAATTCTAAAGTATCTTATAGCATTTTTACCTAAAATTCCCAATTTTGGGTTCCCTAAATCAGTTGGAAGAGACTTGAGATGGCATGTGCTAAATTAGATTCTTTATTTTCTTGATGAAATTGCTCTCTATCTGACTTGGGATTCTTTTGGATGTTTTACATTGGGACAAATGTAATTTGTCTCACCAGATGTCTTTAATTGATGTTCTCTGTTCTCTTGGGCAAAATTGTTGTTTAGTGTATATTCAAAGCTGGAAGCAATTTCTGGCTATTTGCAGAACACTGAGAATCTGGAATTTTTTTTTTTCAAATGCTGAACCAAAAGCCCACCTATGTCAGTTCTGAACCCAGGAACTGGGATCTACTCTGGTGTGACTTGTCAGTGGGTTCTCTAAAATTGCTGCTTCTCACAGATGATTTCAAATATCCTATCCAAAACTTACATACCACATCTATTCTACTCTTAAAAAAATCAAACTTCCCCCAGCTGTATCTTTATACTTGCTGACTGGTGCTGGATGCAGTCATTTTCCTGGTGACCCAGGGTGAGCAATCGATGTCGTTTCATCTGCATCTCATTGTATCAGGGCCTGCCTAGTGAGGAGAGGCAAACAGGAATCTGGAAGGGGCTATCCATCTTGCAAAGGAACCGCAGAACTGCCTGTGTTTAATATTCCTCACTACTACTCGGAGATAGTCTGGTTTGGGATTTTATGGTTGAAGTGAAATGAATGGATATCTTGCCAGACTAACTTTATGGCTCCACTATGTGCATGCCTATCTTAGGAACATGGCTGTGGAGTCATATCAGCATAAACTTCAGACAAATTAAGAAAACTAAAATCCTTACTTTTCCCTCATGTTCACTCCTCCAGGCAGAAAGAGAGTCAGGAAAGGTACTGTTACTAAGATGCTTTGAAAAACACAAATTAAAAAAAAACAAAATGAAAACTAAGTCCCCTCTGTGCTTTGCCAGCCACGCACCGACATGAGAACATGTAGCTTTAGAGATCTGATTAATTTGATAATCTGATTATTATTCCTGACTCCCAGGTAATGCTTTGGTTTTACAAAATTCAATGAAATATTTCTTCAGTGGCTATGGGGTATGTTAGGCTCTTGATATCCAGTATGAATAGGATACTTGATAGATCTGCCTTCATAGAACCTACTTGACAATTAGATTTATATATTCTATGATCTATTAAAATTACTTCATCAACTTATCACCCCAACCCTGATGATCCAAGCCCATTTTATTATAGTTTTCAGTTCTCCGCAAGGACTGTGAAGTGCTGTCTTCCTTCGGCCTCCACAGCCTCTCTCTTCTCCACATTGTGTGTATCATCTTTAGAAGAGATATTTTAGCTGCGAATAATGTGGCCTAATTGTCAATTATGCTCATTGTTGCAGAAACATAGATTATTTTAGAGTAGTTGACAAGAATTTTCCTCAGATAATCAACAATAGTTTAAGAATAGCCAAGAGTATAAATGAATATGAGTATGGTACACACACAAAAAAAATCTGAAAGAATAAGGCATGATCAGCAGTCATCTGCCTTGAAATCAGTCTCCTGTCACATGGCTGCCCCTGCAGCCACAGCCAGTCACTAAGTTGCTGTCTGAGAAAAACCTCCACATTTTCTGATACAGTCATGTGTTTGCTGTTTCCTCGTAGGGCAAATTCAAGTGGAAGTTGAATTCCAAGTGATTATGACCAAAAAAATTTGCATATATTGTGCTTAACGATGTAAGCACCAGAGACATATAGAAATGTAGAGGAGTCCTATTGAATTGATGCTCTGTATTATAATTGCTCCTTTGGGGCAGTTTTACTGTAAAACAAAATGGGAAATTTTAAAGAAAAACATTAATTTATTGGAGTTTTATATTAGTAGTATTTTTTAGAGGTTTTCACTATTAAAACTGACTTATTTTTAATTATAATCAATTTTAGATCCTTAACATTTGATTGCCTGTTACTTTGAAGTCTTTGAAATAACAATCAATAAGCAAGAGTTCTGATTGCTAAAAATATAGCTTCAAATGAAATCATCAATGTGTTCGTTCTTCATGTCGAGTACTTCCAAAGGCAACATGGACTGATCCTAAGGTCTTTTGTGATTGTCTTGGCTTTGGATCTATGTGACTTGATAGAGCAAGTGTTAGTGAAAACGTTTAATAATTTGAGTTATTATCAAGTACCTCATAAAATTTACTGGGAGCTTTCAGGGATAAAATGAACAAACAATATTGAAAGCACATTATAAAGGAAACCAAAGAAACCAACAAAAACACCAAACTAAACCAATGAATACCAAGAAAATGTTATATAATGTCTAATTGTATTGTATACTTCTAAACCAAACACTAAGTCTTAAGGAATTTTGCAACAGAATTGTTCCATCAAGCAAATAGATCAACAAGACCTCTTGCTTTTGTTATTGAAAAAGTGACTTGTATGAGCTCCACTAATTTGTACAAATTCCAAATCCTGATATGCATGCCCAGAGTGGTTGATTGTTATTGATGGACAAGACAGCCAAAGGAGCATGTTGGGTTGAGCTAGAGGCCTGAACCTGCTTTCCTATTTTTGCCACCCAAGCTATAATTCTTACTATAAAACTGGAATTGGGAGTATTGTCCCATTTATAGAACACAGATTTTAAAAAGAAAAACAATTAAAATAATCTTTTTGCCATTACCCTGTACCCCCTCTTTCTGAGGTGGTAATATGGGGTTCTGTTTTGGCAGTCTTGCTTCTATGCTAAGAATTTTATCATACTTTAGCTGTTACCATCCATAGTTTAATTCATTCAACAGGGTTTGTAAAGCCCTTACTGACTGATTATGCTATAATAGTTACGTTTCATAGAACTGTGTCCCGAATGGCACTTAAGAGACTCAGAGAGTCAAGACACCACAGTGTACTTTGACATTGGGATTTTAAGCTTCACAGAGTATCTGGCTCACTGAACATTAAAAACTAAAAGCAATCAAAATACTCCCAAACAAACAATAACCAAGTGCCAAGGGAAGCAATGCTTTCTATAAATTCACTGAAAAGAGAAGCTACCTGCCGTGCTTGGCAGTCCTTATCTCTGCTTACTGAATGGATTTTAAAATATTACTAAATGACCAACTTGTGTTTTTTTTTTTCTAGAAGAGCCAATTGCACAGCATTAATTTCTCAGTAGGGATCCATTTCATCACTGTATGAGCCATCCCAACAGAGACATAAACGTTGCTCAAGAACAGTAGTCTCTGAAGGAGTATTGAGGGATCAAGAAGGAGCACTAGAAAAAGATGGGCATTCCCCAATATATAAGCACAGAAGAACTGAGAAAGTGAAAATGGTCTTCTTAAGCATTCAAGTAGGAAACTGTAACATGCACCTATCACCAAAATACATGAACTAATTTTCAGAGCACTCACAAAAAAATCACCTTGTTGGGTGGATAGTGTCTGTTTGGAAGCATTTTCCTGTTCTGACATCCGAAAACAATCCATGGATCAAAAGCATCAAGAAAAAAATGGAAATCAATGTTGTCAAGAAAGACATACATTAGATGGAGGTTTAAACTTCCAGACAGGAAGACCAGAAAGAAGGCTCAGCAGATAAATGTACTTGCTGTCAACCTGCAACCCTCAGTTCAGTCCCACATGGTGGAAGCAAGCATGTGACTTCAAGGGGTCTTTCTCTGACTTTCTACATGGTGACTCATGATGTAACACAGACACAGAAACATACAAACACACACAAACACACAATACATACACACATACAGACACAAAGAGACACACACACAATGTTTTTTTAATTGATTTCTATTGAGCTCTATATTTTTCTACATTTTTATTGAGCTCTTCCCTCCCTGCCTCTCCCCTTCCCTTCAACCCTCTCCCAAGGTTCCCATGATCCCAATTTACTCAGGAGATCTTGTCTTTTTCTACTACCCATGTAGATTAGATCCATGTATGTCTCTCTTAGGGGCCTCATTGTCATCTAAGTTCTCTGGGATTGTGGTTTGTAGGCTGATTTCTTTGCTTTATGTTTAAAAACCACTTATGAGTGAACATGTGATAATTGTCTTTCTGTGTCTGGGTTACCTCACTCAAAATAATGTTTTCTAGTTCCATCCATTTTCCTGAAAAATTCAAGATGTTATTTTTCCTGCGATGTAGTACTCTATTGTGTAAATGTACCACACTTTCCTTAACCATTCTTCAGTCTAGGGGCATTTAGGTTGTTTTCAGGTTCTGGTTATGAACATAGCTAAGCACATGTTCTTGTGGCACAGTTGAGCATCCTTTGGATATATACCCAAAAGTGGTGTTACCCGGTCCCGAGGAAGGTTGTTTCCTAATTTTCTGAGAAATCACCACAGTTACATCCAAAGGGGTTGTACCAGCTTGCATTCCCACCAGCAATGCAGAAGTGTTCCCTTTTCCTACAACCTCTCCAGCATAACTTGTCATTTGATTTGCATTTCTCTGATGGCTAAGGATGTTGAACATTTCCTTAAGTGTCTTTCAACTATTTTAGATTCCTGTGTTGAGAGTTCTCTGTTTAGGCCTGTACACCATTTTTTTTATTGGATTATTTGTTGTTTTGATGACAATTTTTTTTTAAGAAAATTTCCTGACAGATTTTTTTTTGTAGTATTCAGGCAGGGTTTTGGAGGAATTTTGAAATGACCTTAAATCAAAAATATTCCCAAGTCATAGTTCTTTGTATGTTTATATTATTTTTTGCTTCATACAATAAATTATATAAAATTTGAATGTTAAGATTTTAACTTTTTGCTGTAAGATTAATTGATATTGCATAATATATGTATCAGTAGACATAAATGAGAAAAATTAAAATGTTCATTGATATCTTCTAATTTGAATCCAAACTAATATACTTTCATTAGAGCAACAAAAACATTGGTCAAATTATGCTGTACCCTAATCTCACAAATTCTTACCACTAAGTGACCTAGAGTGTATTACCTTGATGGTCTCTTTTACTCACATATAAGCAGGGAGATGACAATGTGAGATTTCTCAGAGAAAACATTCCATGACTCTGCATTCCCTAGATCAAGTATTTCTCAGAACAGTCTCTGTGAAAACTTGTCCATTATGACAAAAAGCCCCAATTCTTCCTAACCATCAAGACAGCTACCACCTACTCCCAAAGTCTGCATAGGGAGCTGATTAATGAGCCAAGTGTGTCTCATCTCTGATGACAATACTTCAGTTGGGCATCGGTGCCTTTAAGGACAAATGAAACTGAAAAGGCCTTCACATCACCAGGGTTTGGAAGATGTTACTTGTGTTTCTTAATAATTATTATTGTTTTTTTTAAAACAGGCTCTTGTCCTAAACCCATGACTAGGGTAGAAGTAGAAAGGGGCTGTCACATTTCGAGAGGCTTTCCTTTGGAGAATTTTGAATCCTTTCATTGTAAGTTGTTCCAGCAATTCATCTGGGGTGTATCAAGTCGGTCTTTCTTTTATTAAGACAGTGAGCTTTAACTGTTGTACCCTATGTAGATGGTGTGGTGTTGCCCTAAAATCTTTAAACTCTACAAGTCCAGCTCTGACACACAGCCGAACTTCACAGAAACAGAATATAATGGAAGGAAACCATCATGCAGAAAGAAAATCCCTAGGTCTGAACATGAAAAAAAAATGACCACTAGATCATTTCTGGCACGACCCTCCTCTGATGGTTTTTCTTCCCAGTAACTGATTTACCCCTTGTGCTTTTATTGTATGCCCATAAAGAGAAGCACTTTTCCTTGTATTCTACCCAGGGTCCAAGCTCTTCACTCTCCTGAGATGAGGGAGGAATACCTCACTTCAAATCTAAACAAATGTCTTCTTTTCAAAAGTGGGTCTGCCTCTACAGCAAATGCTTTTGTGCAACCTTTTGTGAAACTAGATGCAGTTGCCAGCATAGGAGACAGGGAATTTAACCTTCCCCTTGTTGAACCAAAGATGCCACTTTCCTCCCAAGCAGGAGAAAACCTTTTCTTTAGTGGAACACTTCCTAAGACTATATTGGTCTTAGATTTTAGACAAGGGCACTCCCATTCCACCAAAAACATTTAAAGGGAACTATCAACGAATCCAATAATCATCCCTCTTCCCCAGTCTTATTACCTTTGTCATTCTCAGAGGAAAGCCTCAAATTTGTACTTTCACTGTATTGGGGAATTACCAGTATGAGTCATCTTTTTTTCTGTCTTAATCTCAGAGTTGAAGATCACTGTAGGAAATGATTTTCTCCCCACCATTACTGAGAGGAAAAAAGTAAATTAGATAAAGTACATTGTTCACTACCTTTACAGACCAGATTACTTAGTTCATGGAGACACCAGTCACCACAAAATCTGGAAAGACCGAATGATCTTCAAAGATATGACGACATTTTTTGTGTGTCATGGGTAGACATCACTAGAGGCCACATGCATCAGTAAAAAGATTCTGCTTTAGTTTTGAAAGAACTGCTAGTGGACAAATGTGAGTTAGCATAATAATATGGACACAAAAGATATTGTGGGCAGAGAAGGAAATTATGTAGCAGACATTTGTTCCAAGAACTTCCCCAAGATGATAACAGAAGCAGGATTCGCTATCCCCAATGAAATAAAATGTAAAGCAACAAGGAACACCAAGACAACATCTGTTGTCTTAGGGCATTATAAGAAACCCTTCATGGAGCTTGTGGAGGGATGGTAATTGTGAAGGAAACAGGAAGCAATGCTTGACCTCTAGGGGCCAAGGTAGGAATATATGTGGAGATCATCACTGAAGTGAGGGAGGAATAGGACACCCCCTAGAGACTCAGACACATGACTGAAGTAAGTTTTGATTAGCACATCAAGGAGCACTCTTCTTGTTTGACCTCAACCAAGATCTGAACAAATATATAGTAAAGATAACTGCAGAATTGTTTACAATAGAGCCAAGAGGCAGTTTCTCTTTGAGTCCCAATCCTAGAACATGCCTAAAGCTAAAGGGTGAGAAGATACTAATAAAATCACCATTGGCAAATCATTCTGCTACCAAATCACAAGACCTCCTTCAGAGAAATGTGAAGTACTGTGGTTAATTACAGTTATAACAAAAAATCTAGTCTATACCAGTTCCTAACCAAATTAAGTACACATTTCATATCTAGGAACAGGAAGGAAGGAAAAAATCATATACATCTTTAAGGGAAAAAATAGATGTCCTTCTCTGCTATCCTGTATGATATGTAGCTTTCAGGAAAAAAAGCATGTGCCAAATGAGTTGGTAGGAGAAAACACAAAAAGCGATAATATTCAGAACCCTCCCAGTATAGGATCAATGTTCTAGTTAATAATGCGAGAAACTATGAGTAGAGGTTCAAAGGCTCTGATGGGCAAGTTTGGCACCACATGAGAGCAGATGTGTAATTTGAGCAGAGAGATAGAAATTAGAAGCAAGATGGATGTAGAAAAATGATAGAGATAAAAATCTGAGGCCATTTGTAGACTCAATGAAGCTAAAGAAATAATCAGCTACCTTGAAGATAAAACAGAAGAAATCATACAAACTGGAACTCAGAGAGAAAGAAGGGGAAGAGGAATAAGGACAGAGCAAGGGAGAGAGGAAGGAAAGAAGAAAAGAGAGGAAAATGACAACAGATTAATAAATGTGATATGATAGAGAATGTTACACAGGAAGAAAGATAAAATGATATAGAAGTATTTGTAGAAATGCCTTAAATTTTTTAAAAATTGATGACAGATTACAAATCACATATTTGAAATCCAAGAGTATAGTAAACAAGATACAAATCAGCACATACACACAAACACACACACACACACACACAGAAAGAGACAGAGACATAGACAGACAATGAGACAGAGACAGAAACAGAGACAGAGATAGACATGCTGAGAGAGATAGAGAAACAAAGCCACACACATACACACTCACAAATACACACACATACACACACACACACACACACACACAGAGAGAGAGAGAGAGAGAGAGAGAGGAGAGAGGCAGAGAGACATAGACAAAGAGACAGAGGCAGAAACAGAGACAGAGATAGACACACTGAAAGAGATAGACAAAGCCACATATGTATGCACACACACACACATACACACAAACACACACACACAGACAGAATATTAAAGAAACACAGAAAATCTTAAAAGGGAGAAAACTGCAAACAATCTACAAAGGAACAAGGATAAGAATTGCAGTAAATTTTGCTATGGAATCTATTTAAATAGGAAGCAAAACAATACTGTTCTTAGAGTACTTAAAAGAACACCCAACAACCCAGAGTTCTGTACCTAGTAAGAACATTCTTCACATATAAGGCAAAAAAGTCTTTGTTACCATGTACTTTTTCAGGTTTGTGTCCTCTCAGATGACTCCATAGTAATGTGAAC
This sequence comes from Ondatra zibethicus, assembly GCA_004026605.1. Lineage (NCBI taxonomy): Eukaryota > Metazoa > Chordata > Mammalia > Rodentia > Cricetidae > Ondatra > Ondatra zibethicus. The sequence goes on from PVIU01023360.1 coordinate 9,337, forward strand.
CTATGCTGCCTTTCCTTTTCTTCTTCACATCGAAGAGGATGTAGAATTTCTCCTATTTCACACTAGTTCCTTCACTAACCCAGAGTATTCAGCCAGTTATTTGTGAATGGAGCCAACACTCATGGTTGTTGGGAAGAATTACTCCACAGAGAAGATAAAAAATATTTTGCCTAGTAAAATGTTTTCATCTGTCCCTGCTCAAGAGAGAATTTTGGGAAAGGCCGGGCTCTGGAGGGTTCTAAGGAACAGAAAGGTAGTGAGAAGGCTCTGCGGGAATACAACTATGATTGGAAGTAATTTCCAGTTGGTTTTTATAGCAGAGGTACAGCTGAAGCTACATTAGGGTAATGAGGTCCATAAGTACAATAGTATTTAACAAGTATTGGAAAAAAGTTGCCTCATGATGTAAGAGACAAATCAAAGAGGAAAGGAGTGGGGATTCATGAAGAAGCAGTGATGGTTGTAGAATTGGAAATAGCTTAGAAGAAGCTATAGTAATTACAGTTAGGCATGTGAAATTTATTCTTCCTGTGATATGGTCAGAAATAATGAAAAGGGCTCTGAATGCCTCTTGTTAGATGTGGAGTGTTTGCTTACTCTGTTTGCCTACCAAAGTCTGAATATATGGGACATTTAAGAATATCACCCCTCCTGTGGTTTGTTATGTATGTATTGCCTATATCCATAGGTAAGAATGGGTCAGAGGTGATCTGGAAATACTAAGTGAACAACTCCCCAAATCAATTATTTCTAAAATTTGAAGTTCCACGAAATTGTCGCTGTTCTTATGAAATCACATACTGCCCCTCTTCATCCTACTGAGAAAATGAGTCATCCTTTTGCTCAGGGTATCCATGCTGTATATGCTGCATCTTTGATAGTCTCATAATTGCTCTTGCTGTCGGATTGACTGTAAGCATCATGTTCAAGTACTCCTTGGACAGAGAACTAATTCCACAATATTTGGGAATATGGGTGTAGTTCTGTCCAAACTTCTTCATGCTGTTTGTTGGGTAAAATAATTTTTGAGGGGTGTTTAAGGCAACATTTTAGGGGATCTTGGTCCATCAAACCATATTAGTCTGGAAGCAATTCACAGGTTTTCATCCTTTGTGGAAACAAAAGAGGAGCCCTCTTTTTCAAAGCAACATATTCTTAGACTCAAATTTTGAATTTAAGATACCTTTGAAATATATATGTTGGCTTAGCTTACAGTCCCCAGAATCAAATGTCTCTCTCCAGTCAAGAAATTTAAAGAAAACACAATAATATGCATAATCCAGATTCTCTGTGAATTTTCTATTTTTACGTGGCTTCTTTTTACTTTGTTTTTTTTACAAGTTAAATATTTATTTTATTCTCTTTACTCTCTTAATCTATGACTGTACTCTGTCTCTTTAAAGACTTTGTTTTTTTTTTATAACTTTCTGTACTCTTTTTTTTCTATCCCAAGCCTATGTACATTCATCTAACACTGTGACCCATTTAGAGGTCTTTTATGTCTGAATCTGTCTTATTGTGTATCTGTAATTCTTTACTGCCCAGGAGCGCTTTTTAAAATGTTAAACGCTTCTTAAAAAACTTAAGCAGTGCCATTGCTAGGGGAAATATGGTACTGTCTGCTTGCTTCACCCAGTCCAACATGGCAGAAGTACATTAGTGACTGAGACTGCCTGGTGGGAGCCATCTTCACCACCTCAACTCTGATAACCACTTGGCCCATGCTGCCACCAAGTAACTTGCAGTACACTGCCCACAAACCCTATTTAAATGGTTGATAGCCAAACTTCCCAAAAGAGCCAGAGCCATTTGTGCTGGCGAACCAGGAAGCTGCTGCTTTTTTAAAAGAAGCTGTGTAGTTTTTACTGTGCCCCAGAGTACCTTGCTAGCTGCAAGCCCATCTAGAAAAAAAATTGTAGCTACCAAAAAAATGTGATAAACTCTGTTCTTCTGTATCTAGAATTTCTTTTTAAGCTCTTTCAGGTTTTTAAGTGGATTTTAGTTGCCCCATGTTGGGCACCAGTTTGTTGGAGAAGGGAGCTTGTTGGTTCCCAGCTGCCCAGCTAGTTTAGACCTAAAATAATCACACAGAAACTGTATTAACTAAATCACTGCTTGGCCCATTAGCTCTAGCTTCTTATTGGCTAACTCTTATATTAATTTAACCCATTTCTATTAATCTGTATATTGTCATGTGGCTGTGGCTTACCAGGTAAAGTTCCTAGTGTCTGTCTCCAACAGCTCCATGGCTTCTCTCTGACTCTGCCCATCTTTCTCCCAGCATTCTGTTTAGTTTTCTCTGCCTACCTAAGTTCTGCCATATCAACAGGCCAAGGCAGTTTCTTTATTCATCAATGGTAATCACAGCATACAGAGGGAAATACCACATCAGAATGAAACTGTTTGCTTCTGGCAAAATACTATATTTGCACACACAGGAACTGCAATGTGTTTGCTGGAGCATGATCCTTGACACCATGTATAATTATTATTGAGTTGGGCCAGTATGGCAGGTACAAAGTAGATAAAATCTATCTCACATCTCTTCACCAAAGAGAGTTTAAATACTTTAATAATGATAAAATCTATTTATTGCCTATTTACTATTTTTTAAATAAATAGATACTTTTGAAAAAGGGAAAAATTTAAATAAAAGGAACTTTTGAGCATAATTTCCATGGTTGGAGGGCACAATTATATTTTGTACACATGTGTATACATATATATATATGTATATATACATATATATATACACACACATCTATATTTATGTATCAAAGTACATGGCAGAAGGTCAAGCTATTTCAAATTATCTTGTAAATTATTTTTAATATACATTAATCACCAATGTTTATTAAATATTTATCAAAAATCCTAATATATATTTATTTTAGACATACATGTTCATTAGCTTTATTCAGTCTTTAAAACTATCCTATAATATTAGTATTGTTATTGTCCTCATATGATGAATGAGCAAAAAGAGTGGACACTTATTTTAAAATACTTCAAATTTAAGCTGGAGAGAAGGGTCAGCAGTTAAGAGCATTTTCTACTCCTCAAGAGGACCCCAGTTCAATTCCCGGCACCCACATGGCAGCTCACAGCTTTCTACAGCTCCACTTAAGGGGATCTAACACCCTCACACAGACACAAAGGCAGGTAAAACACAAATCTACATAAAATAAAAATAAATTATTAAAAAATACCTCAAACTAACATAGTTGAAACATTATCACAGAAAAAGATAGAACGTCCCTAAAATTTATGTATCTTTTGATAATAATGCTGAATAGTCATTTTAAAACTTAAGAGATCATATATTCATATTTTTATTGAAAGTAAATTTTAGACCATGTCCCATGACTAGACAAAGCATGGGACAAATTTTTTATTTAACTTTAAATAAATCATGAAAAGTTACCTATGCAAATAGCAAGATAATTCATTATTTGCTCCTTATAACTTCTAGAATGTTTCCTTAAAAGCTTCATTTTAATTGTTTTTATTGAACTATAATTTTTTTCTCTGCTCCCTTCCATTCCTCCCCCTTCCCTTTTGACCCTCTCCCATTATCCTCACACTCACAATTTACTCAGGAGATCTTATCTTTTTCTACTTCCCATGTAGATTAGATTCATGTATAACTCTCTTAGGGTTCTCTTTGTTGTCTAGGTTCTCTGGGATTGTGAATTGTATGTTGGATTTTCTTTGCTTTATGTCTAAAAGACACTTATGGGTGATTACATATTATATTTGTATTTCTGGGTTTGGTTATCTCACTCAATATGATGCTTCCTAGATTCATTTATTTGCCTGCAAATTTCAAGATATCATTATTTTTTCTGCTGTGTAGTACAAAGAACTCAAGAAACTGATCATCAAAAGAACAAATAATCCAATAAAAAATTGGGATACAGACCTAAACAGAGAATTCTCAGTGGATGAATCTAAAATGGATGAAAGACACTTAAGGAAATCTTTAACATCTTTAGCCATCAGAGGGATGCAAATCAAAACAACTCTAAGATCAGAATGACCAAGATCAAAAACACTGATGACAGCTTATGCTGGAGAGGACGTGGGGTAAAAAGAAAACTCTTCCATTGCAAGTGGGAGTGAAAACTGGTACAGCCATTTTAGAAATCAGTATGATGATTTCTCAGAAAATTAGGAAACAACCTACCACAAGACCCAGCAATACCGCTTGGGTATATACCCAAAGAATGCTCAATCATACCACAAGGATGTGTGCTCAACTATGCTCTTAGGGGCATTATTTATAATAGCCAAAACTGGAAACAACCTAAATGCCCCTTGGCCAAAGAATGGATAAAGAAAATGTGGTACATTTACACAAAAGCTTCATTTCTAATTACAGAATGGTCTCTCTGTTCTGAGTGGATTTAAGTGGCCTGGTAGATTTTCATCTCTCCTGGAAAAGGAATTTAGGAAACACATGTGAATTTCTGACCAGGAGGCACTTTCATTCAAATCTATTTATCTCAGTTCAAGAGACTTTTCTAATTTAAATTTTATATATTACTTTAGTTAAGCTTTTATTGATCAATTTATAATTTTATTCTGTGTTCTACTTTGATAGAAGTAAGAGAACAGCAGTTCTGGGAACTCTGTATTTCTTCCCACTTTCTCAGCCTTTATATATGCATTTCTGTGTATGTTCTGAAGAGGGTGGTTTACAGAATCATCATACTATACCCAAGAATATGGTATTTTTCAATCTCTCTCTGTCTCTCTGTTTTTATCTCTCTGCCTGGCTTTGTCTCTCTCTCCTTCTGCCTCCCTCTCTGTGTCCCTGTTGCTCCGTCTCTTCCCATTCTCTCTCTGACAATTGCAGTCTCTGTATATTTTATCACTTTGCATCTATGAAACAGCAGTCCAGTTTCATTTGTTTATGCTTCTTAACCTTTTTACTAAGCTGATATATACATCAACAAATAATGGAGTCCATTCCCTCTTGGATAGACTAACCTTATTCCAAATGCTAATGTAATTTAACTGCCAAAGGTAAGATAATTTTACCACATCTATAAAATGACTTTTCTACTTCAATAACAGTGACCTTCAAATGTACTTTCTGGTACAAATTTTACAGTTCCAAACTTGAAAATGGTTCAGTGGTTAGAATATTTTGTTTTCCAGATGCCAGGTTCTATCATTTTCTGCTTTCACTCATACATTTTTACTTTTTTCTCCTCCTAAATTCAAACAACTGAATGTTTTCTTTTATTAATTCCATGATCAATTCTGGAAACTAAAGAGTTAGAGATCAATGCACTCTTAGGATTGTACAAACAGTTTCTTATAATTTAGAAAGGCATTCTTTTCTGTGATTTTATCTATTATGTTATTATATATCATCTATGCCATCATCCTTGTTTCTCTCTATGCTATTTTTCAAAGCATTATAATTCTCTTAACAAGTGTGCATGTGTGTGTGTGTTTGTGTGTGTGTGTGTGTATGTGCGTGTGTGTGTGTGTGTGTGCAGACCTCATTTTGGTAAATGTTGTGTGATTCTCTTGAGTTTTCTAAGTGATTTTCAACAAATAATACCTTACTAGAAATTCATAATGATCTCATAAATTAGAATATGGGATATATTTTTTCTGATTATACTATTATCAGGAAAAGGAGAATTCATTTGAAATGAACACTTTCAATCTAAACTCTTTCTCCTTTGTTTACTTTCATAGACTATGTAAAATGTTATGTAAATCTCTGTTCAAAATGAATAGCCATTACTTTGTTATGATGAGTCACATTTTACTTATCTACATTAATATAGATTATAATAACTACATGAAGCTCAACCAAATAAAGTTTAAAGGGATAATATTGAGGAAAAGAACTGGAAGGAGAAAGGAGAGAAGAATCAGATGTGAAACCATGAACAGTTTTGTATGCAGCTATGCAAAATTGAGTCTCTTTAGCTTGTGCATAGGATAATCCATGTGAAAATTAAGTGATATAAAAAATGTTCTATAGTCAAGAATAATAGATGCTAATGAAATAATCTAATTTTTATTATTAGTACACTGTCAATTTCTTTAGAATCAATAATGAAGGAAAACTTAAAGAGAGGAGAGATTGCAAAATAGTATATTGGGATTTGCAGTGTATTTATGTATCTATATCTCACATAACAGGGGCATATATTACCTAATGGGCATCCAAAGAAAGAGATATGGTGTAGGAGGGTCCTTCTGTATTTGGGTTGCTTTTATTGGTTAATAAAGAAACTGCCTTGGCCTTTTGATAGGGCAGGACTTAGATAGACAGGGAAAGAGAACAGGAAACTGGGAAGGGGACAGAGCCAGAGAGAGCTGCCCGCCATGAAGCACCCAGATCAGACACACTGAATCTTTCCCGATAAGCCATGACTAGTGGCGACACACAGATTATTAGAAATGGGTTAAACAAATATGTGAGAGTTAGCCAATAAGAGGCTAGAGCTAATGGACCAGGCAGTATTTAAATGAGTACAGTTTCAGTGTAATTATTTTGGGTATAAGCTAGCCAGGCACCGGACAACGGGAGCTGGGTGGCCGCTGGGACCAAAAGCAAGCCCGCGTGCCTCTTGCAACAGAGATATAATACTGTTAACTGACAGTGGTTTAGTAAATAAATCAAAGAAGATGGAGTCAGAAAATTCTCTCTGCTCTCCATCTCTTACCTTGACTCAACTTCTCTCTTCCTCCATTCTACAGTAGGAGTGGGTTTTATTACATATGCAGACTTGGATATTAACACTAGGAAGGAATTCTTTGTGTACTTCCACAGGAAAAGTTGCATTGAGATGGTAATTAAATATTTAAGTTGAAAAAATTGACCTAATTAAGATTTTTTTGAAAAAGTCTAAGAAGCATTTAAATCAATGGCAGCACTAGAACTTACTAACAGTGGGAGCTTCTCATCTATGTTGTATATTTTCCATTGATTTCTTTAAAGAATCATATTCTTACATCCTCCTTACCAAGGTTTAACTCTTTCCAAAAATTATGGGGCAGTTTTAATTGTGAGAATTTCTATTATTTGTGACATTTTCCCCTCATAATATTGACTAAAGTTTATTTCCTTTCAAATACATGCGATGCTGAAAGGACAGCTACTCAGAAGGTTCTGAAGATTGGTAATCTCTTTGGGCCTATTTTTACCCATATGGTGATACTTATCTCCCAGAGGAGGGAAAGGATGCATATTCGATAGTAATAATTGTGAGCTCGACAGTGGAAGCTGTAGGATAGAGGTCAAGGAAAGAGGTCCTCTGCCTCTCCTTTCCTCACCTCACTTTTTAGTAATCACATGACATAAGATATAGTCATATTAGTAAATACAATACAATGGTACATGCAGGTGGCCCTGTTCTGTTTTGGAGGTTTATCAGAGAACAGTGTGGCATGGTTAGACTTAGACTGTCTTGTGAGAATAACAAGGGCTTGAGGAGAGATCCTCAATTAGGAGAGTTACTGTCTATTTCCCCAGTGATTGAGAAAGAGAGGGATGATGGATTTGGAAAAAGCCAAGTCACCAATGTCTAACTTTTGGAATTACCATGCCAAGAATATCTGCTCCAATCCCTCAAAGAGGATGCTGGTTCTCCATTGGATTTGTGTTTAAGTAGATAAACCTTGAATAGCTCTCTGGGAGCTTCATTTTTGTGCACTCCATTCATCCCATACCATTCATCTCTGCCACCAGGTTTGTGATATGGGATGGCGAAAGCTGCATTTCAGAATTTTTGTTCAGAACTTTGGTTATGATTTTCATTCTGGGATGTGAATCCTGTGGACAGTTCAGTGATGCCTGTCATGTTCTCAGACTCCCTTTAATCACCTCATGTCTCCTGAAATTTCTTAAGAATCTCTGCATGATCTAATCGGAGCCAAATTCTCTCCCATTGTCTTTGTAAGTGCTGTGTTGGCTACATAGATAAGCACAGTTAGTCTTCTTTCTTGTTTCTTGTTGTTGTTGCTATTGTTTAGCTATTTGGTTTTTTTATATTTGGCATGTTTTAGCTGCCTCTGTAATAAAAGGTTAACACAGATATTCAACTTTCTATTTTGCTAAGCTGATGTCCTATTGTTTCCAAGTCATTTATTGAATAATCCATCTTCTGCTAGGAGTTGGAGCTTTTGATTTGTTCAGCTAGAGTGAAAGGAGAAAAAGAACACAAATTAGCTTTCAGATTTCACCAGCTCCGGAGTTATTACAACAAATGGCATATTCTCAGCCTCCAGGAAAATTCCATTTTAAAGCCATGTCTGAATGTTATAAGATGCCCTTGGGTCATTTCCTGGTTACTTGTAAATAAAGGATTTCTTTTGGATATTTTTCAACCTCACTTTTGCTCTTTACTTGACATTTTGAATTATCAGTTGTAATTTAGGGATCATTTATTGGTACTTTCTCTTAATCCATTGTCTCATTCATCTTTATGTTAAGTGTTTGGGAAGAATTATTTTTATTGGGTTATTATTTTCCTTTAAAATGAAATATTGCCACAGTGAAGTTCAATATGAAGCCGAAGAGTAAACGGCTATCCAAAAACTAAAGAGATTTAAATGAAGTTTCATGACATTTCTGGTTAATTTAAATGGTATGTTTACTTTTAGACAAAAAGCCCAGGTAACTGATAGTTCTCCTGGTGGTTTATTCTATACAGTGCCTTTACTTCTATGGTGTGCCCAGATTTATAGGAGGCGCTGGGTGTTCCCCCAGGATAACTTTCTCTTACTTCCTGTTCAATATCAGTGCTTGTTTCACTGAACAAGTTTGTATTCCACCTCATTTAAACTTAGAGGGTCAGGACTGAGATAAAGCACCCCTTCATGTTACAAGATAGAAAAAATAAGTTTACATTCTGAACAATAAATATAGCAATGAAATACACCACGAAGAAGGCATCCCTGCAAAATGTCAGTGGGGTCAAGCTTCCCAGGCCACTGCTAGAGCGACAGTCGATACCTCTCTGAAGTGAGGGCTATAATTACTATATTCCTCAAATAGTACCCATGTAGTGTCATCTGGTGTCACACAGCTCTTGGTCCATCCACCTTTGCCATCTATAGGACTAGCTACATGCACCTCTGTATAAAGTTAGAGATTCCTGTTTGAAAGAGAAAAGAACGTAAAGAGCTGCGCAGGAAATCAAGTTGCTCAAGTGTAGTATCACATCGTTGAATCCTTGCAGTTAGAAAATATTATAAAGGAGCTTAACAACATTCTCAAGAATGAGCAATACTCATCAGAGTAATAAACAGCCAGACAATGAGGGATAAAATGGACAGAATGAAGGGAAATGTTAATGATGAGACAAAGAGAAAGTGGAAAGACACTTATGTGTTTTAACTGACCGAAGAAGGTTGTCAAACAAAACGGCAAGCTCAGACTTTCAATGAAAGAGATGTATAAGCCTATGTACCTCCTTTTATCTCTGCCTGCAAAAGAACCTTACATTTTAGCTTTGTGGGGTGTCAGTACAGCTGTTATTTGATAATAACACAATGTGTTTTCCAATTTACTTAGATTGTTTAAAAAAAACAGATAACAGAAAACCATCTGTGTTTTTGTATAAATTGTTCTCAGGACAGGGACCAGGAACAAAACACTTAAAATCCCACTATTGAAATCTCTGATTAATTTAAGGAGTTCTGCAAGCTCAGTCTGCTGTGCCGGGTGAAGAGAATGTCTTATGTTGGGCTTTCCATGGCAGACACAAAATAAATTTCTTCCTTCACTCCTCTAGTTGAGTGGTATTGTTTTTGATTTTCCTGGCACCGAGTCTCATGATTTTACAAGAATTAGAATCATCAGGAACAATTGCTTAGATACATGTTTTCTAAGGTGACCCCAAGACTTTGATTTAGTATGTCTGGGAAATCATACTGAAGCCTGGGTGATTGTGAGGTAGGTGGCCAGAGGATCACACTGGAGCTAATACTGTTTTTTTTTTTTTTTTTTTTTTGGAGCAACATTCTGTATCACATCTGTGGGAGCTACATTTGGACACAGTCTTCTGTAGCTCTAATATTACTCCAAATTCTAAGAGAAATATAGAAATCTTATGAATTATTAGAATGGTATAACAGCAAAGCAAATGGCTAAAACCAAAGAAAACTCAGCAAAGGATTTCAAATAGGTCTGAGAGTCTGAGAAAATTCAACTGCCAAAATACAAAGGACAATCCAAGATGATATGGAGAAAAAATGGAAAACGTTTCAAGGGACATGGTTAATTTCGGTTATTGACACTGAACCTAAGCCTCGGGGAATATAATCCAGTTTTCTCCCATAGGCAATTCTACTATGTATGGACCAGGCAGATCTATTTTGCTGAAGTTCCTATGACAATAATATAATGCATTTGTTGGTTTTATAATTGTCTAATTTGGAGCATCAAGTTCTATGTCCTAATTTTAAAAAAGTTCTCTTTCTCTCAAGGGCTTGGAATGTAGGTCAGTGGTAGGCCCTCACTTATCACATGCAAGGCTCTGAACTTTATTCCCAGTTCCTTAAAACTACACACACGCAAGGAAAGAAATGAGGTCTACCACTTTCAATTTTCCACCAATAGAAGGAACAATCTGTCCTTTTACTTAAAAGAAGAGCCCTGAAAGGATGTACTCATCAGAAAATAGTGATGGGTCAGCTTCCCAGATGTGGTGGATACAGCTGTCTGGGTAACGAGCCCCTTTGTTTGCCAAGAAAGATGTACGAAATATCCATCAAATCGCTTTACCTCATTACATCTGAGGCATTGCATCTTCTTCACAATAGAGGCATTGGATGGAAGGTTGTTCCTGTGGCTCTCATGTTAAATAGATTGAGAATGCCCTGAGCCATTTTGTCTGTTATCTTATATAACCCTCCATCTCTAGGGACAAGAGATTTTCATTAGAGTCAAATTAGAAAAGAAAAACGATTTATCAATCCTTGCATTCATACTGGTTACAAATGGCATTCTAATGTATGTTCTTTTATGAGTGACAGATGAATTTTCAGCTCTAGCTCTCTGTGTTACATGTTATATTGGCAGTTTCTTGTAACTGATATGGTATGTTGAAGCATGCTTAATAAAAGCACGGTTAATAAAAACTCAGGGCTAGAAATTGAGGCTTAACCTGAAGATCTGAAAAGCAAAAGAGCCAGCCACTGGCTCTTACCTCGACCTCAGTCTGAAATGGAGATCTTGCCTTCAGGAATTTCAGATGAGACTGTTGAGAGCTGTTTCCTCCCATTTTATAATCCTCTCTAGGGCTTGGTATAAAGGTGTACACCAGTGTTATCAAAGGCATACACCACCCAGTTTCTATGGCAACTAGTGTGGCTACTGGGATTAAAGGTGTGTGTCACTGTGGCTACTGGGATTAAAGATGTGTGATACCATTAACCTGGGCTATAAGGCTGACCAGTGGGACTGTTTGACTCTCAGATCTTCAGGCAGTCTTTATTTATTAAAATACAATTAAAATGCCACTGCAGTATGTATCAATATAGGACTAGTCTAAGGAAGTGACAATATCATCTTTCAATCATAAGTCTTCAAGTTTACATTGATGAGAGAAGTCATCCCTGTTTTCCTTGTATGGTATCAAGAAAGAAGCTGCTATTCACCCTCTTACCATTAGGTGGCGCAGTTGAAGAGTAGGAAACTAATGCCAAGTGAAACCATTCATTCCTTCTCCTCAGGGTCTTCAGATAACTGATGAAAGATACCCTTCTTCTGGTCCAAACTTGGCCAGATTCTTAAATTCCTCTTCTTTTTTTAACCCCTTCTTCTGAAGTCCTTAGGGGCTAAGAAGGGACACACCGGTAGCAAAGTTAATACAATGTGATATTGTGGGTATGAGTATTATGAAATATTCCCACCAAAGTCAAATGGCCTATAAGGGCACTTATGCATTGTATTTTCTAGGAGAAGAGGTAATGTGTGTGACGCTGGGAAATGAAATGACAGGATTCAGGAAGTCTGGGAAGCAGATAGAAGTAATGGTGGTTATTTGCAATGCTCCCCTCTTTTCCTATTGATTTCCATTGAAATCCATCCCTTCCCATTTTACTGTCTTCTGGAAAAGTCTGTGCCAATTAATTTACCTGACATCTTAATGGATAATTCATTAAGGAAATCTTTTCTGCCAAGTGTATCATGATGAATTTTGGTTACTAATGTTTCCTTGGCTCTACTCGGAAGAGTCTTTATTGACCCACTCATAGATTTAAGATATTTTCAAAGAACTTTAAAAATGATCCAGGGAAATTTCAAATCACTCTTAATGATTGTGACTTAAACTTTCCCTAGTAATTGAGTACAATAAGTCACAGAGAAAAAGGTATTGAGAAGAATAAATGAAAAATAGGGGAGAGGCAGGAACAGCATTTTTGTTATTTGAGTTCTATCTCCTTAAAAGAATGACTCTTTATATTCATAATAGAAAATGTTAACAGGGAAGAGTAGTTGTGGCAATTTACATTCGTTATGAAGAAGTTGTTTTTATATAAATAAAGCAAAGGGATTTGGATGTTTAGAAATGAAGGATGTAATAGAAGAAATCAATTCAATAAGTAATTCAATGAATGAATGAGTAAGTGAATAAATGTTACGTATTCTCCCAAACACAGGGCCAGCTAAAATGTGGTTCCTATTGTTTTTTTAGACATTTGCTTTTTATCACTATCTTTAGAAATATTAATAGTTAAAAGCCCTGTAATTTACAGAACTCTACATTTGATTAGTTTCAGATTCTCAGCAAATTTGCTTGAGCTTTTCAGAGGACTGCAAACAGAGAAATTACTAAATTTGGTTTAAATTGCTAACATTTAAAGCAATGCTCATTTGCACAGGAGAATTTAGAAGCAAACTGGATTTTTGCATTGCGATAATTTTAAATGGCAGCCAGTATCACAGTCACATTCTCCTGAGAGCTCATTCCTTCATTTCCAAGAAATCGTTGCAAGAGAAAGAAGAGAATCAAATTGAGTGGCTTTGTCCAGTTGAAATTTTCTTTTAATATATATAGCTATGACGCCAAGCTTAGCATATAATCTTCATGTAATCCTACCAATAATCTTGGAGTTTAATGCTATTGATGCCATAGGTATCGATCATAATATTGTGTCTGAAGGCATCTTTGTTAGTAAGTGTGTGTTCATGTGGTGGCATGTTTTCATGAGTGTGTGTGCTCAAGCTTGAGAGCCCGAGTTAGATCTCCAGTTTCCATAAAAAAACAAAAACACACAAGTAGACAATAATCAAGTATAGTGGCTGGATCTTTTAATCCTCATACTGGGTAGTTTGAGAGGAGCAGTTAATCTCTGGGGCTCACTGGTCAGTCAGCCTAGCCAAATTAATGAACCCCAGATCCCAGAGAAACCTATCTCAAAAAATGAGATAGACTGCTCTCAGGAAATGATACCAAGGTTGATGTCTGACCTTCACGGGCACATCTACAAACACAGGTGCAACCCTCCAGACCATGTACAGAAACCTGTACACATATGCCTCTATGCACACACGCATGAACTGTACAATTATTCTTTAGAGAGTGATTTTCCTTACCATCTGTCTGAATGTCTGAAGTAGCACTCACGTCATTCTCTACTCTTCCCCGTCTCTCTTGAATACCCTTGTTCAGTATTCATCACTGTCTGTGGTGGTTTGAAAGAAATTGCCCGCCCCAAAGAGAGTGGCACTGTTAGGAGGTGTGTGGGGGCCTTGTTGGAGGAAGTGTGTCACTGTGGGATGGGCTTTGAGGTTTCTTTTCCTCAAGCTTTCCTCAGTGTGAGAGTCAGTCAAGTTCCTGTTGCCTGCAAGATGTAGGACTCTCAGCTCCAGCATCACATCTGCCTGCACGCAGGCAGGCTCTCCATCATGATGATAATGAACTGAACCTCTGAAACTATAAGCAAGACACCCCAATTAAACATTTTCTTTCTAAGAGTTGTCATGGTCATGGTATCTTTTCACAGCAATGAAAACCCTAACTTAGACCCTGTCTGTCATCTCATAGTAGTTTATTCTAGACTGGTTCTCACCTATATCTTCACTGATGCTTGTCATGTGTCTATAACCCTGCCTGGAACTTGTTAATATTCAATAAATATTGGACAAAATTGAAGTATAAATCAAATAATAAAATTCTTGTGGCAAGTAATTGAAAATAATTCTTAACTAAAATATAAGAAATTAAAAATAAGGAAAAACAATTAGTATTTTCACCTATCAGCAGTGAGTGAAACGTCTCTAGGATGCGTTTTCCGTGTTCATGGAATGATACAACGCATAGTCATACAAAGTTGAAAGATCCTTTGCTGGGTAGAGTTTGAAAATATGTGCATGTGAAAAATATTTCTAGGTAATTTTTATATTCTATGAATATATTCACAAAACAATAAAAAAGAAAAAGATAGCTCTTGTTGCACAAGTTTTTGCTTTCTTGGAATGAAATTTGATCTTAGTATGGTTCTGGGATTCCTAGGAATGTAGTCACTATAGGAGTAAACATATCTAAAGTTTTAGGAATGTTATATTGTTTCAGTGTCAAAGGATGTTTTCAACCTTGGAGTCTGGTCAATGAGATGAGTTAGATTTAATGAGGGGGCATATAAATATACCTACATGCATATATACTATAGTCATGTAGTCTACATTGATAACCTGCTTTAGAATTAATGTAATTGTTGTTGAATTAGCTTGAACAGAGTAAGGATATTAAAACTGATAGAGGGGCTAAGCAGACAGGAGTGAGAGCGTTTCCTCCAGGAAGTGGAAGTAGTAAAATCTACTGTAGTTCAATCCAGACAGATAGTCATTTCTCTTTCCCTATTAAGATCTTTCTCTTGCAGGATCTTAATACTATCTGTGGATTGTTAGGCACATTTTTACTTATGGATATGCCCCTCAAATCCCTCATATGTAAACAAATCAGTGTGACCACAAGAGATCCCATTCATCCATGATCACAGTCATTGACCAGAGACAGCAAACAGCTGGATCACTAGGGCAGAAGGCTAAAGATCTAAGCATAGTACGAAGGCTGTCCTATAATTTGATTGATTGAATTCAGAGTTCATTACATTCCTTAAATGTTAGGTAAGTTTTGTTTAGAAATATAAGGTCTCAGAAATTGTTTGACCTTGGGTGGTGAGAGGAGGGAGGATGCATGAAGAAATATATTCTACATGAACCATTAGTTAAAATCTAGTATCCTGTAATTTGTCGAGGTAAAGATTGTAAGTATTATTTTCATAGCCTAATATGTCTGATACAAAGTAGATGAGTGATAAATATTTGTGTAATTAGTTTACGTTGCTATATTTTAATTAATCATTCACAAATGAAGCCAATATTTCCATTTGTGAATAATTTAAAAATTCAACATTTTTCAGGCATGTTGCTTACAATTCTAAACCTCATAAGATGAAGGCAAGAGAATTGAAAGTTTGATACCAGTTAGAGCTACATAGCAATATCCTGTGTCAAAAAATTAATAAATGGATACATAATAAAATGTACAAATACAAACCTCACTCCAGACTATTTAAAGAACACTTTTAATCCCAGCATTGCGGAGGCAGAGACAGGCAGATATATCTCTGTGAGTTTGAGGCCAGCCTGGTCTACAGAGTAAGATCCAGGACAGGTTCCAAGGCTACAGAGAAACCCTGCCTCATAAAACCAAACCAAAACAAAACAATACAAAACAAAACACAGGATTATTAATGAAATCCCACTATGGTCACACAGTTTCAATACCAATCAGCTACCACTACCAAACTTCAAGTACTACATTTAAACATATTGATGAATCCCTCAGACATCAACGTGCCAGCACAAAAGAATGAATGCTTTAGGATTCCAGTTATAGAAAGCGCAGAACAGGCATAAATATTGGTTGGTGTAAGAAGGCACTATAATGTTTGTCCTTATGGACTGGGGGAGCTAGTTTTAAGTGTGAATGGGGGCTTAGACTTATTTGGGTGCTTTTGTGTGGTGTTCTCTTTATAAAATCTTAGTGACACATATAGTCATGATCTGTACCTTTTAATGTATGCTAATGATTAAGTCTTCCAAAAATTTTTCTTTTTCTTTTCAGTTAATTTACCAAATCTTGACACTGAACTTGCCATATGATGTACATAAACTCTCCCAGATATGATTCCATGATATCACCCTGATATGATCCCATGATGCCATGGGAAGCACTGTATCTTAAAAAATTATTTTACCATTAAAATGCAAAATATATTTACAAAATTCAGTGTTGAAGCACACTTTAGTGTTGTTTTTAATTTTCTATAATTGTCTGGGTTATTTATTCCTTTGTTTTTTGGCGGTAAGAACACTAGCACCTGGGGAGATGGCTCAGTGAGCAGGAATACTTGTTCAGCAAGCATGAGGACCAAGGATATGAGTTTAACTCTCCATCACCCACGTAAAAACATAAAAATCTGCCATGACTGCACATGCTGCATCAGCATAGGAGAATGAAGACAAGTAGATGGTGGGAGCTTGCTGGACAGTCATCCTAGCTAAAACAGTGAGTTTATGATTCAGTGAAAGACCACATCTCAAGGCATGGGGCACAGAGCAATAGAGGAAGACACCAATGGCTGTCTTGTTCTAAACTCTGCCTATAAATATGTAGGCACATAACCCATACACTCATGTACATACACAATACATATACATACACATGGAAAGAAAGAAAAAAGGAAGGAAGAAAGGAAGGAAGGAAGGAAGGAAGAAGGAAGGGAGAAGGAAGAAAAGAAGGAAGGAAGGAAAGAAAGAAAGAAAGAAAGAAAGAGGGAAGGAAGAGAAAAGAAAGAACATTGAATTAAAATTTTCCACATTAAGTGTGTGTATGATATAATTGCTGAGTACAGACATAATGTTGCAGACACAAACTCTAGAACATATTCATCTTACATAACCTAAGCTTTAGATCCATTAAGCATCAATCCATTTATTTTTTCCAGTGCTCCAATTCTAATATTTTATATGAATGTAACCATTTCAGATACCTCTAAACTAATTTGCAGTAAACTGAACCATGCCCAGCCATGCTATGACTAGTTTATCTCACTTAGCACAATGTCCTCCAGGTTCATCCATATTTTTGATACTACAAGATGCTACTTTTTTGAAGATATAATAATATATATTTATATACCCCACCTTTCTTACTAATTTTTCTGTTGGTAGACAGTTGAGTCCATATCTTGGTGATCATGAATATTGTTGTAATGAATATGGAAATGTATATCTCTTCAGAATACTGAATTCATTTCTTTTGTATATATGCCTAAGAGTGAAGTTCTTGAATCATATAGTGTTTTTTTTTTTTTTTTTTTTTTTAGTTTTTGAGCACCCTCCATACTCTTTTTCATATGGCTATACTAATTTCCATTCTTATCCAAAGTGCATGAGGACTCCACTTTCTCCTTGTTAACATTTGTTTCAAATCATTTATCTTTGATGTGAATTTTGGCTGCTGTTGTTTCGCTTTCTCTGTATAGCTTTGACTGTCTTGAATCTCAGTCTGTAGATCAGGTTGGCCTTGAACTCACAGAGATCTGCTGGCCTCTGCCACCCGAGTGCTGGGATAAAAGGTGTGCACCGCCACTGCTCAGCTTATCTTTGATGTTTTTGAAAATAGTCATTCTAACAGGTGTGAGGTAATATTTCTTTATAGTTTGAATTTGAATTTCCTGGAGATTACTGATATCCAGCATGTTTTGTACATCTATCAGCTATGAGTGTGTCTTCTTCAGAAAATGTTTATTTAGGGTCTAGAAAGATAGGTCATGGTTTAAGAGAACATAAGGAGCCAAGTTGGTTTCCCGGCACCCATGTCAGGTGACTCATAACTGCCTATAACTCCAGCACCTTGGGACACAATGCCTCAGGTCTCTAAAGATATCTGCACTTGCATGTTCATACCTCTACCCCACCACACACACACACACACACACACACACACACACACGATCAATAAAAATATTTTCTAGAATGAAATTGTCCATTTAGATCACAGCTACTTTTTAAAAAATATCTGATATGTTATCTTTTTGTGAAAACTAAAGTTTTCATATAATATATTCTGATCATGGTTTCCCCTCACCCAACCCCACACAGGTTCTTCCACCTTCCCACCCACCCACTATACACACACACACACACACACAC
>PVIU01023361.1:0-27543 GCA_004026605.1 Ondatra zibethicus
TTTCTTCTAACTTTTTGTTAGTTTTCTCATCCCTTTCGATAAAGGAGTTTTTCACCTCTTCTTTAAAAGACTCTATAATTTTCATAAAGCTACGTTTAAAGTCAATTTCTTCTACTTCATCTGGGATAGGTTGCTTGGGCTTTCCTGTTCCATAATCGCTGGATTCTGGTGTTATCATGTTGCTTTTCAGGTTGTTGGATGAATTCTTTGATTGGCGCCTGCCCATTTCTTCCGAGAGTTGCCCGCTCTGCTCCGTTCGGCTCCGTTCGGTTCTGCTTGGTTCCCGGGGTCAGGGTCCAGCTGAATCCGCGGGAGCTGGTTGGGCGAGGTTCCCGGTCCCAAGGGCAGGCTTACTGAGGGTTGCCCGCTCCGCTCCACTTGGCTACGTGGGACAAAGGAGGCCCCCTAGCAGGGGACTCGCCCTTCCCCCAAGGCCTCAGCCTGGATGGGCCGAGCTCGGGTGCAGCCGGGACCACGCAGATGAGAAGGGATGCCCGGGGGCGAGATGGGTTGGTATAAGCAGCAAAGCCAACAGAGGGGAGCCCCAAGTGGCCAGAAGTTCCCGGGGACAGGCTGGGGCCCACTCACCAGGGTCCAGCTGAATCCGCGGAAGCTGGTTGGGCAAGGTTCCCGGTCCCAAAGGCAGGCCTACTGAGGGTTGCCCGCTCCTCTCTGCTCAGCTCCATGGGACAAAGGAGGCCCCCTAGCAGGGGCCTCGTCCTTCCCCCAAGGCCTCAGCCCAGGTGGGCCGAGCTTGGGTGCAGCCGGGACAGGGTCCAGATGAATCCGCGGAAGCTGGTTGGGCGAGATTCCCGGTCCCAAATGCAGGCCTACTTAGGGTTGCCCGCTCCTCTCTGCTCGGCTCAGTGGGACAAAGGAGGCCCCCTAGCAGGGGACTCGCCCTTCCCCCAAGTTGCCTCCCAGATTGAAGCATTCTATCCTGCATGGGAGATCCTTAAACAGGAAGGGAAACAGCTAAAAAAAGAAGCTTCAAGAATTCCCTGTGCGCCTTCCTGCCAGAGTAAAAAAAGCCTATCTGCAAAGAAGACTCAGACAAGTAAAAACACACAAGACTCTGAGAACAGAACAGCTTCCTGCAAGAGATCGAGACCAAGTTGGACTTTGCTGTTATCTGTGATTTGGTCTACTGTGGGTTCCCTGTCTAGGGTGATTAACAAGTGTGTTTATTCTCCCCAAGAAAGGCTCTGTCACACTATGACATTGAAACTACAGATTTGCTCAGCACTTTGCCTGGGGCCGTAACTACCTACAGATTTCCTAAAAGGGTAGTTGCCTAGGTTACCAAGCAAGGTTTTACTAGGTCAAATCACAGTGAGCCATCCTGCCTCAGCTCATGACACTGTGGGTATGGTGAAGGCTGATGTGTCCCCACTTCTCCCTTTGCCAACCACCATATCTTTATCATACACCTAGAATGTGGAGTGCTAAAAGCCACTGCTCTTGGTGGATCAGGACCTGGGTACACACCAGGGCCACGTCTGCATTGTTTAGCAGGTCCCAACGGTGCTGACAATCCAGAATGGCTTCCACCAGATGTAGCACTTGTGCAGGTTTGTGCTGGAAGTCCTTACACAGGTTTCCTGCTTGGGTCACCAGCTCCTGTGGGAGAGGATGGGTGTCCCCATGCTCTCTCAGCAGCCTCAGGAGGTTCTGCATCCTGCAAGAGCAGTTCTGTCATCACAGAACATTCAGAATAAGGCTGTTACCAACTGTGTTCTAGCCATGAATCTTCAGACCAACTCCAGAAGGCAGGTGACATGAGAGCCTTAGGCTATACCACTTCCAAGGTAAGATAACTCACCTGAGAAAAGTTAGGGTGATCTCACACATCCTCCTTCTAATTTCCTAAATAGCTGAGTCCTTAAAGAAGAAGCTGTGCACAGACCACTGAGCAGGGCACTCTGCCACCACCCAGTCTAACCCTTCTGTCTTAACCCTTTTCCCTGCCTGACCCTTTCTTCGATCATTCCTTCCTATAAGCCAGGCTTTCAAGGAAGCTATGGCTACATTTACATTTGCTCTTTGCTGTGCCATCTGTGTGTTTCCCTTTAGAACTAGCATCTGTCACGGGGTGACGAGGCATTCACTTAACCATGGAAGTTGCTCTTTTCACAGAGCTAAGGACACAGATTTCCAGGATGAAATGCTAAGTCTTAGAACATCTTACAACAACAGTAGCAATCTGCTAGGGAAGAAATCAGTGAGTTGACAGGCTTGATGTGTTTCCACCTTAGGGCATTGGTGCTGCTTCCTGATGTTAGATTTTCAGGCATGAAACCTAATCCCGGAGAGCCCATTGCTGTGGAATACACTCCAAAATTGAGGCTGAGGACAGGCCACCTTTTGGGAGTCCGGCCTGTTGCACTTGCTAACAAGAGCCTCCCTATTCTTGGCTGGTTCTCTCACTCACTTGGGTCTACACCATTATCCTCACTAGCCCTCAGCAGAAAGCTTGGGGCTTTCACAGACCGAAAAGAGGTTTATCTCAGGACCCAGTATCATCCAGTACTGCAGGTCCCTACTGTGTCAGGGATAGGGTCAATTCCTCCTGAGAACCTTAACTGAGGAAGCAATAAGATCCCACTGAAATCCCTCCCAGGTTGGTACCAGAGAGCTAGCCCATGTACCTTTCAAAAATGCTACTCCTTCGGAGTTAGAGGCTAGGAAATGCTAGACTCCAAACATGGGATGTGGAAATTGGAGGCGCAGTAGTCAGGGCCACAGCATGCCTCTGTTTCTGGACACTACCACCCATGGACCTTGCCGAGGCACCTCCCTGCAACAGAGCCCCAACCTATCCTCTCCCTGACTTTTGTTGTATCCACACCTGCATCCCTGGCTCTGCAAGCTATAGATAGCTACAAAGTATTCAATCTTCAGCCTCTGCTGTCCCAGACCAATTCCCCCTGCAAAGATTGGGAGTGAAGGCAAGATGAAAAAACCCCTGCTTCCTAGCAGGGTGAGCTAAGTGAAGTTGGTCCAGAACACAATGTAGAATGTCCTTGTGATGGCTGTACATGAAGGAAAGTTGTCGGTCTGGTTCCCTGTGCTCCCTGACTTGTCCGTGGCCACAAGGGAGTGTGGGAACTCCAGACACAAAACCTGAGAACTGGTAAATTGTGAACCTTGGTAGGGTTGTAACAGAGCCTATTCTAGGATTCTTCATGTACTAATGGTGTGCCCAGATTACGACCTCCAGAGAGACCACCAGAGACCAGAGAAGCCCAGGCTGTAATAAGCAAGGTTTATTTAGCGTAATACAAACTAGTTCGGAACCCTTCTTTAACACCTGTTCCCAGCATGGTAGAGAGGAGTTAGAGCTCCTCTGTGGGGTAAGCTTTTAAAGGTGGAACTAGAAGAAGGCCTTTTCAAGTTGTTTTGGCACTGGTGCAAGGTCTTTGGCTCTGTCGCATCCTGCTATGTCAGCTAGTTCTTTGTTTAAAGCATGTTTATTTTGCTTGTCTTATCACCAGGTAGCTGGAGAGACTTTTGTGCTTTGGAATTTCTTGGGTTGGACAGGGAAAGAAAGCACTAGTCTGTGTTTTTATTTTAAAACATTTTGCTAGGAAATTCTTGTCCCTTTGAGAATAAGGGGTGTTTCACACTTAGAGGGTGGGAATTCAACTTCTATGGCTGTGAAATACAGGGAGCTTGGGGGTTCTGGGAAACTAAATCCTGGCACTGTTTTCAAGACCTGAGAAAGCCTAATGGTAACAATAAGATTTCTGCTAGTCTAGCAAATACCTAAAAGATATTCATTAGCCCAGAGGAGAAAAACCTTATGTCCAGTGAGTGCCCTGGAGATTCCTACCCAGGCACACTGTTGGTTCACAGCCCCGAGAAACTCTCCTTAAAGCAGGTTCTATATTTAAACATGCTTAAGGTCAGAGGACAAGCAAAAGGACTCAGGCCTTCCCTTCTACCATGCAGATCCCAGGATTAAGCTCAGGTTGTCAGGCTTGGTAGCAAGCAAGTCCATTTGCTAAGCTTTCTCACCATGCCTCCTCACTCCTTGTTTTCTTGCTTGCTTCTGAAGCCACACCTTACATATCAACAGTTTACATTCTGTAAAGATGTTCCGACTTTCATAAACTTCCAGTTCACACTCAGTGGCAATTATTATCTTTAAATCTTTTCCTGAGATATTTATAAAGTCTTTGCCTTCATTTAATTGGGTGTGAAATTGTAAGTTTCTGCAGAGCATGCTATATATTTTGTGTTCCCCTTTATTGTTTTGATTCAACTGACAAACACAAATCAGCCAGTATGTATTTGTCAATATAAGCTTTCAGACATGCATCCAAAAGGTATTGATTTAAGCACAATGCAACAATTACATCAATTCCAAAAGCTAAAGAATCAAGTGAGCTGATAGGTGGCTGTTGCCTTTGAAAAGGAAACTAATGATGCTCAGTAGTATCAAATGTTTTCCCTTGTCAGACTAAGAAGATGATCTAGGCATAGAAAAATTTAGAGGGAATTAAGCCAGGCTATGTGCCTGTGTGTTTCTCATTTTGAAAAAAAGTAACCATGAGTTGCCATAGGTGGTAACTTGCTATGTCCTCTGTCATGTGTCCTGGAACAATGGACAAGTGTGCCAGTGGCTCTGAGTTCTGAGATGGCCATTTATATAACAACTGACATGCTGTGGGTCTTTTCTCCTGTCACTTGTATTATTTTTTTAAAAAGCTGATTGGCCAGGAGCCAGACAGGAAGTAGAGTTGGGATGACAAGGCAGCAAGTAGAGGCGGGGCAACAAGAATTCTGGGAAGAGGGAAGTTGCAGTCTGCAGTGTCACCCAGACAGAGAGGAAGCCAGACACAGTGCAAACAAGTTGTGGTTGCCTCACCAAAAAAAGGTACCAAGCCATGTGGCTAACACAGGCAAGAATTATGGGATAATATAAGTTATAAGAGTTAATAAGAAGCCTGAGATACTAGGCCAAACAGTTTATAATTAATGTTGACCTCTGTGTGATTTCTTTGGGACTGAATGAAGCCCTGGAGGGACAGAAACATCAGTCAAGAAATGGTACTGATGTGGACAACTACATCCACATTAAGCCTGAGAGAGCTTGAGAAGTAATTGTAGACATAAAATAATAGAGTTAAGCATTGCTTATAGATAGTAGCACTTTCTCATGTGGGCTATGCTTGCTAGAGGCAAGCACTCTCATTTAAGAGAGGCTTCCTGACTCAGCTTTAGCTGCAAAACCTTGCAGGTCTTTTAAGAGGTCCTGCCATGAAACATTTAAATGGTGTTGATGAAAAGCTGACCACATGCCTTTTGGTGGTGGCAACGATCTTGAAACCCCATAGATTTGTGGCAATAAACATGGCTCCATCCAGTACTCTGCCATGAGGCTAGCCTCTCAGCAAAAAGCTAAGGAATGAGCTTGATCCAACCATCAAAGCCATGGCTTTAATGCTAGCCATATCACTTAGCAAATTAAAGACTAATATGATCAGAAAAACAGAGAATTACAGTAAAGATAGATTCAAAGAAAAGGAAAACCTCTAACTGGTTTACTGTGTGTTTAAAACCATGTGTAGGCTTGGGGAAAAAGAATAAAGTGCTTATAAGAAAATAGAAAAAAGGAGAGTAGTTGAGTGTGGTAACATATATCTTTAATCCCAACCCTTGGGAGGCAGAGGCAGATAGATCTCTGTGAGTTCAAGGACAACCTGATCTACAGAGTGAATTCTAGGACAGCCAAGGATACAAGGAGAAACCCTGTCTCAAAAAGCCAAAAATTAAAAATAAAAGAAATAGAGGTTAAAATAAAGCCACATAAAGATGAAAAATAAACAGAGAGACTGGATACTGTATATTATTGTGCTCTCTTTGAATTGTTTGATGGCTGAGGAAGGAGTAACAGCTGGTAAAAGATACTTGTTTATAATTGCTGCTGAATTATTCTAAGATAGGTATTTTGATAATACCTTGACTTCAAAATTGAAGTCAAAATGTATGATACTTTGAACAAGAGGTTTTGCTTTTGTTTCCACAGGAAATGAAACGCTGTGGATTCATTCCAGATTAAGAAAAACCAAGTTTGATCAAGGAAGACTCCCTGAGAAATCTCCAATAGAAGTGGATGGCCCAGATGTCTGAGTTCTCCATTCAGGACAGATGTAAGACTGCTATCTCAGATGATCAAGCCTCTCAGGATACTCCAGTCATGACTTGATCATAATTCTAAATATTCTTTAGGTCTCAATAAGATTACCAGCAACTCCTGGAAAACAATGCCCACATTCCCAAAAAATGGATTATGATTTTTTTTATTTGGAGTGTTGGTTACAAGTCGTTATGGATAATGGTCAGTAGAAAAGCTAAACAAGGGAGATTCAATTCAGAGTTCTTGGTTTTTTTTTTTTGTTTTTTTAAAGGGGGAAGTGCTATGGTAGAATGGTCTTTTATCCTGTCACTTGTACTATTTTTAATAAAATTCTGATTGGCCAGTAGCCAGGCAGGAAGTATAGACAGGGCTATTGTGACCAGGCAACAAGTAGAGGCATGGCAACGAGAATTATGGGAAGAGGAAACAGTCAGTCTGCAATCATCACCCAGACACAGAGGACACAAGATGTGATTGCCTCACCGAAAAAGGTACCAAGCCATGTGGCTAACACAGACATAAATAATGGGTTAATGTAAGATGTAAGAATTAATTATTAAGAAGCCTGAGCTACTAGACCAATCAGTTTATAAAAATGTAGACTTCTGTGTGATTCTTTGGGACTTAACGGCTACAGGACTGGGTGGGATAGAAACCTCAGTCAACACTGTCATGGTGTGACAGAACTAGCCCCACACATACATGTTCTAGGGAATTTCTTCCTCTATGAGGGACAGAGTTCTATAGTTTGATTCTAAATGGACCACAAGGCATATTCAAAGGACCACAGTAGTGCCAGCTTCCAATGTTAGCCTCGCTTGAAAAAATGTTCATTAATAAGTCATGTTTTCATTGCTAACCTGAGAACCCAAGCCCCATATAGACCTCAGATTTTAAGAGGAAATGGATTGTCCTCCAAGGGAGGCCATTGCTAAGCAAAATACTTACAACCCTGACAGCCACACACATGAAGGAATGGCTGCAATTTGCCACCATATCTGGTGTGTTAAATCTCCCTTATATATAATCAAGTCTCTCTGAACATGATGCCCTATGTCTGAAATTCCAGCATTTGGAATGAAGAGGTACAGGATCATGAATTCACAGTCATACTGAGCTATATAACAATCCCTGTCCCCCAAAATCACTCTAAAGTAAGTGTGTGCATGCATCTCTCTGTCTCTCTCTGTCTGTCTCTCTGTCTCTCTCTCTCTCGTGTCTGTGTGTATATGAAAGTGTATGGTGTGTGTCTGGATGTGTATGAATATTTGCATGTGGTATGTATGTATGTGATGAGTTTGTGATATGTGTATACATATGTGTGCATGCATATATATGTATGTGTGATCTCAGTTCTTGATAGTTCTATGTAGTGATACATTTTCACATATATTGATGTCTCTTGTATTATAAACGATCTACAATGCACTGTTTTAAACACTTTATACAAAGCTGTTATCTTTCAAGCAAACATGTTAATGGTGTTAACCCTTTCAAGGCCTGTATTCATATGTTCTTTGTTTATTGTAACGCTCGCTGAAGCAAAGATAGTGAGACATACCTTAACAATGCACTCTTCAATCAGTACCCTGGAATAACTAAAAGGAAGCAGAATTTGCCTTCTAAACACAAGGTTTCCATCAGTTAGCTGCTAATGTTAAGTCTGGACTTATTGAGTTACCAACGAAATATGACTTGAATTTGGGAGACTGTATGGTGGAAGAGATATGGAAGGAGTTAGACATCAGGTGGATAAGATCATATTTCATTACCTGAGATCAGTACCTGATCATAAAACAGTACTAGTTTGATTTCTCCTAAATTATTTTAAAAAGTAGACTATTATTTAAACGAGTCTCACATAATTAGTCCATGAGCAAAATGAAGTATATGCCAGAGGATTAGGCACAGGCAGGGGGATTTCTGGTAGTCTGAGACTAATCTGATCACCACAGCAAGTTTCAGGCCAACCCGGGCTACATAGTTAAACTTAGTTTCAAACTGTATGAAAGAGAGAGACAGAGACAGAAAGAGTGTGTACATGTACATATACACACATATCCCAGTGCCAGGGATGGATCATCTTCCCCAAACAGCAAAGGCTATTTTCACTGATGTTGGTTGCATTGTAAACCTGGAAAGTAGGCCCTATTGCTGAATATCTATGCTTTGGTGGCAGGAGAAATAAGGCTAGTTTTGTGTGTCCCCTCCCTGTTGGCTAACTCTGGTAAGTGACACAAAGTGTTACTCTGGTTTCCTGGGGGGGGGAATTATTGCTACTCACCAGTGTGTTCTACATGCTGTATAACAGGAGTGCCAGACATGTTACAGTTAATGCAGTAATGGAACCCATGGTTATAAACTGAGTCAACTTTCTGGGTGGAGTTAAGGCCAGCTCCACAGAAGAGACTTCTCTTCAGGTACTGGGAACTTAGACAAAAATCTTCTGCAGTCATGAAATTCATAGACCTCAGTGGAGAAACAATTGTTAATGCTTGCTGTAAGAAATCCTACAGCCAGTATCCCATAAGGTACCTCCCCACTAAGGCTTGGTCTCTTATACTATTAATGCTAATGGAAAGCACGTTTCTGGCCTCTTTTCCTTCTATGGGATTGGCTTGTTGTTCTCCATTGAAGCAGAGGATATTGATTTTTGAGTCTACCCCTAAATAAATAACCATTTATTTTTCTCAATTCTGAGCTAGTGTAGGATTCTGTATCCTTCTTCATCTGGCACCCAGAAGGATTCTGACTCCATACCTCCCAGATGGATGGACTAAAGTCCTAGCCAGTCCATGGCCCAGAAATTCTCCTGACCCTGCCTGCTTGCCTTGCTTTTACCTAAGCTGTTTTTTGTAGAACCCCCTCCACAGCAGAGCTTACTGCATGAAACAACTTAGAAATATCCCAAGCACACTCATGACTGCCACATTCCCTAGGAAGTTCCCTGGTGCAGTTCCTTGCCATGTGGTGACTTGTGCAGTTTCCAGTTTGTGGTCTCTGCCTGTGAGTTTTGCAATACTTGTTCCATGTATAGAATTCACTTAAGTGCTTTTAATCTGTCAAACAAAGCATATTTCTGAGTATCTAACCAGTACCAAGGCGGGAAACTGAAGCAGCCCAGGTCTTGGAATCTCATATGCAGAATGAGGACCAGAGGCTATGTCCCTCAATGAAATCACTAGAAATATATACAGGCCAGGATATTCAGACTTTACAAAAAACAATAATAAGAGATTTGAAATAAGTGAGGAAATTATTAGAGCTGATGAACAGGGAAAAAAGGCACAAGAACAAGATTGAACATCGCCAGTAGTAGAGATGACTTACACCAAGGGTTTTAGTTTCCTACCCTGTAATTTACTCTGAGAAAGCACCAAGTTCTAAAGGCCCAAAGGACACAAAGTAGGCCGATGGATAGGAGTGAATGATCTAAAAGAAATTAAGTAAGCTGTTGTAACTTATGGCTTGTATTCTGCATTTCTTAGGGAGATGATAAAGACATGGGCTATTATCATCAAGGCACCACCATATGACTGGATTCAGTTAGTTTCAGCAATCCTGGATGATGGGCCCCAGTTGATGTTTAGACATTATTTCAAGGAAGAGGCTAAACTTCTAGAACAATAGGGAAAAGCAAAAGGACTTGAGACTTCCCAAGATCAAATTCTTGATGAGGAAACTCATGCTGACCCAGAGGTTCAAGCTCTTTATGGTGAAGAAACCTTGTCCCTATGCCACAAAGCAGCCTTAAATGCTTGGGATAGGATTCAAGATTTAAGAAAACAAATTGAATTATATACCAGGGTTAAACTGGGCCAGAGAGAACCCTTTAGTGACTTTTTACAAAGATTAACTAAGGCTGTACAAATAGGAGTAACAGACCCAGATGCTAGATGAGAACTTACTGAATCTCTGGCTTTTGAAAATGCCAACTTAGAATGCAAAAAAAGTACTTAGGCCTTTAAAGGTTAGATCAGCAGCTATGGATAAATGGATCCTACATACAATTACTATTGAGACATTTGACTCAAATACTGAATCTTGGGTAGGAGAAGCAATTTCCAAAGGAATGATGAGACATCAAAATGCCAAATGATTTAATTGTGGTAGAATAGGGCATCTGAGAAGGGGTTGTAGACAAGTAATTAAAAGGAATAATATCTCCTCTGAGAATAGTAAGAATAGGATGACTAGGTATATATAGAAGGTGTGGCAAAGGCTGACATTGGACCAATGAATGCAGATCAAGAAAAGACAGACAAGGCAACCTGATACCATCAGGTAACTCCATGAGGGGCCTCTCTCAGGCCCCCAAAACAAAAGTGGTCTAGTCATTCCCATTCACTGTGGAGGGCATGTCTTACCGGGAAAACTAAAAATCCAGAGATTTCTGTAAAAGACTATACTGTTCTAGATGATGGCATAAACATGGAGGGGAAGTCTAAAATTCCAATAGGAAAAAAGAAATGTATATTCTGGCAGACTTCTATAGATGATCAGAGATCAAAGCTAAGAGTACATTTAAATGGCATTATAATTGTTGGTTTGATAGACACAGGTGTGGGTATGAGTACCATTACTCCAGAATCTTGGCATCCAAATTGGCACCAACAGCCCTACCTTTAAAATGGTTAACTGAGAAGCCAGTATATGTTAAGCAATGGCGACTAACTGAAGAAAAACTTCAGGTTTTAGAACAGCTGGTACAAGAGCAACTAAATATTAAACATATTGAAGTATCAGCCGGCCACTGGAATTCTCCTGTATTTGATGTTAAAAAGAAATCTGGAACATGGTGACAGGTCTGAGATCTGTCAATAAGGTAATTCAACCTATGGGCCCTCTACAATCTGGAATTCCTCTGCCTTTTCTATTAACAAAAGGATGGTCTCTTATAGATATGGATTTGAAAGATTATTTCTTCATTATATCTTCTCCCTTTCAAACATATGGTCTGTCTTTTCATTAATTATTGTTGCATGCATAAATATATGGAACCACAGATGCTAGCCCACTCTACTATACCCAACAAAATTTTCAATCACCATAGATAGAAAAACCAAGATATTTCATGATAAAGTCAAATTTGAAGAATATCTATCCATAAATCCAGCACTATAGAAGTTACTAGAAGGAAAACTCAAACCCAAGGAGGTTAATTAGACCCACACAATCTTTGGAAGGTTGTATGTATGGAGAAAATTATCCAGTAGTATGTCTTTAAGAGGCTCTGGAATTTCAAGATTAATGAATGTAATGTATGTAATAATGGATGTAAAAATGGAAGTCATTGGATTGAATACTGTTCACAATAAATAGATTTGGTACTATAATACTCATTGTTTTAATTTAAAAGTTTTAAAAATTTTTATTTCTTTTCCCTTTGAGGTTACATTATGGTCTCTACTTCTTCTTTCCTTTTCCTCCATCTTCACCATCCAGTAAATCATCATTGCTGTCAAAACTAAGGGCTTATATTTATTGAAATCACATGTACAAAAGGTGTAAAATTTTAATGAGCTAATGTCACAGTTTTGTGATTACATAGAGACACAAAATAATCTGTGAATAGAGAAAATAGTTTACTGTTCAATAAATCATTTCAGAAAATGAAATTCTTGTGTTTGTGCACAAGATTACACTGTGGGAAAAAGGGAATTTCCATGGAGCTTTAATGCCATAGAGAAGAGTAAAGAAGAGGGGAGAAGGAAATAATTGAAAAAGCTGTTCTGATTTCACCTCAACTTAGGCTGATGAAGCTAAATGCCTAAGATTGTCCTGGAAACCAAAATGAGAGGGAATTTTTGAGGTTAGGGACTCTGAGATGACTTGTTACTCATCTGAAAATTAATTTTTTTCTTGCCATAAGGGGCAGCTCAGAGTGGCCTCTGGCCTCTCTGGCTTCTGATTCACCCCAACAGGAACCAGACAGGCTATAGTGCCCCACCTGTAGGCAGAGGATGCTCTTCTATACTTCTATAAGTCCTGCAGTGTTTACTGCCAATTTACACCCCACCTATAGGGAGATATGTTCCATTATAGGCCTTGTGGTACACTGTTTCATAGTTTTTCACAGTTTCAGCTATGGGTAGCAAGATATCCATGTCTGTCAATCCAGCTTCCCACTGGGATGGATGCCTTTTAGAGGTCCTAAAACCCCAGGCCTTAATGCCCTACTTCTTCAGCTTCTACCCTCACTCTGCGGTTGTCCTACCAGCTCCACTTTACAGGAACTCTCTAACTACTGTCAGTGCACAGGCAACTGGAAGGAGATTCCTCAAACTGTCCCTGCACTGCTACTGCTGCCAACAAGATTGGTTGGATCCACAAGGCGGCTGTTTTCAATTCCAACCTTCTGCTCCCTTCTGCTGCGTATGACATGGTGGCTCAGCAACAGGGCAGATCAGGCCTCTAGGTCTCTCTTATTATTAAACTTAAAATCCCTGCAGCTCAAAAATTGTGGCTTTTCCATACAACATGTGGCCACTGTCATTTTGACTGAGGTCTGGTTACCTTACCACCATCTTAACTGAGGTAGGGTGACTTTGTTGCCATCTTGACTGAAAGCCAGAGCAGGTGACCAAGTTCCACCATCTTTACTGAGGTATTCCCTGCCTGGTTCCCCAGTATTAACTCTGTTACCTGGGTTACCTTTCTTCCATCTTAACTGAGGTCAGGTGACTTTACTGCCATCTTAACTGTCAGGTGGCCAAATCCTGCCATCTTTACTGAACTATACCCTGCCTGTTCCCCCAGTTTACTTATGTTTTGTCTCTAAATTCCTCTTGTTGACTCTGTTGCACGTGTATTTTGTGCAATGGCATGCCTTTGGTAGGGCCCACCAAGAGCACCCACTTCACCCAATTCCTGTTATTCTGTCTGTGTGTGTGTGTGTGTGCTCATACATGTAATTTAAACACACCTATGTTTACTGTTAAATGTTATAATTGTCTGTTCATTGCATTTCATTTCAGACTACAAAAATAATAAGTCTCATGTTTTAAACTGGTATGTACTTTTAAAACCCTCATTTAAAATATATTAAGATGTTCTCTACTATTGTCAGTTAACCTCCTATTGCAAGCAGTTTTTTCTTCTTTCTGTCTTTTTAAGAGTGTAAATCTTGATCTGTTAAGTTAAGAACTAGTACAGTCAAGCTCAGAACCAGATCCCCAGACAGATTCTATACTGTAATTACACCTGATAAACAGCCCTCAACTGCTCAGAGATCTGGAGAATGTGGCATTTAAATATTTAATTATTAAAAAAAAAACTTTTCATAACAGAAAGAGACAGGTTGGCTCCTAGTAGCAGCACTTTACTTCCTCCAAAAAAGAAAGAAGACAAATGGGCACAGAACAACGTCCATCTGCAATTCACTTCAACTGCCAAGAGATGAGTACTGGGTAAAACTGCCTTTCATCTAAATTGAAGATCACCAGATAGAGGACAGAATCACTGGAATCAACAGCCTAGCTGCTCAGGACAAGGTAGGCTTGTCTTCCTACAGATTTCTTAACCCACAGGATCTTCTGGACCCTGGGAGGCCCTGCACTAAACAGCAAAAGGCAAATACAATCTTCAGCATCAATGGAGGAACCTGAGGAATAGCTCTAGGTGCCAACCAAGTAAGTTCTCTGTCTTTTTTAAATAAGTAAATCAAGTTAAATTTCATCCTTCTCAAAGATCTCTGATGCAGTTTGACAGCTGAGAGTTTTTGTCAGTTTAAAAGGACAACCTCACCAAACAAACAAATTTCAGTAAAATATAAATACAAACACAAGACCTTCAAGTTATAAAGCTGTGAAGACAAATACAAGTTATTACATTTTTCTCTCATGCTGCCTTTCATAGTTTTAAAAATACTTTTCTTTGTGCAAAAATATCTGTCACAGTCATTCTGACATAAATACGCCACTTTTATACAATATATATGTCTAAAACTTCTGTTTTCACAATCCTAAAGAATTCTTGTGAGTTCCAGGGAGCCGAATTGAAGGATCCACCTTAAACAGGTCAGATACACCCATCTCAATTCACAGGTCCTGAAATTTTTTCCCTTAACTTACCTTTGTCCTCTGTTCTGCGAATACCTTAAACAGGTGTAAGAGACACCAGACATTTCCATACCACAAACACGAGACAAGAACAAACAGACCAGCTATGTCAGGATGTGACCAGCACCCAGCCTTCTCAGGTTCTCCCCCAAGACAATGCCCCCAAATAAGCAGGAAGCAGTCTTGAGAATCCACCACCCCAATTCCTTTAATTGGTTGTGCCTAAACTCCAAACTTTTTATTATAAAAAAAGAGATGAGAATGTAATGATCTGCTCTGTCCCTTTAAGAGACAAGCCATGCCCACTCTCTCCCCCATCCCTGGAGGCAAGCAGATCTGCAGCTTCCAGCCTGAGTCCCTTCTGCCCTGTTACATTCTCCTTACTTTTCCCTTCCCCCCTCTGTCTCTTTCTCTGTTTCTCTCTGCTCTTCCCCCTTCTCCTCTTACTCCCCTCACCTTCCCTTCCATAACCCACTAAATAAATATCCATCCTCACTCTGCATGGTTTGCCTATCTATATCTCTGTCACTCGCTCACCAAGTGGCTTCCTTCCGGGGACAAGCCACCTTCAGAGACCTGTAGTGTGGTCTCATGGCATGCCCATCTGTCTGTCTCTCCTTTTGGGACTGACTGTCCCTCATGACCCACTGAAGCCACTTGGGGAACTGTCCTGTCTCTGCTTAGGACTGGCTTCTATCAGGACCTGCTACCCACTGCTGCTGCTTGAGGACCTGCAGCATTTCTGCCACTGCAGCCACTTGGGTATGCACAGCATTTTTACTTAATCCATTGCCAATGCTCTTGATGTATCAGGACCTGCGTACACACCAGGGCCACATCTGCATTGTTTAGCAGGTCCCAATGGTGCTGACTGTCTAGAATGGCTTCCACCATATGTAGCACTTGAACAGTTTTGTGCTGGAAGTCCCAACACAGCTTGTGCCTTCAGCAGCTTCAGGAAGTTCTGCATCCTGCAAGAGAAGCTCTGTCAACACAGAACATTCAGAATAATGCTGTTACCAGCCATGTTCTAGCCATGAATCTTCAGACTAACTCCAGAAGGCAGGTAACAAACAACCTAATTGGAACCCTAACAGAAACCTGACAGTACTAAAGAATAGTTGAGGAGGAGTGAGTACATGGACCTATGCATGCAAGCTATGCAAGTGAGGCTGTTGTCCATTCCTTTGAACCAAATGCTCACACATACTTTAGAATTACTTTAAATGAGGTTCTTAGAGTCTATCCCATCTAATATTAGAATACAAAATTCAACCACAGGCCTCCAACCAAAAGGATTTCTAAGGAAACACTCAGGGTATTAGAGACAGTATCTAACATCCATGTGAGGTCCAGAACTAACCCATCATGGAATAAAATAATCACATTGCTGAAAATGAGGTCTTCAATTTTTTGATCAGAAAGAGAATATTTCCCTGTAAGTTTGACAACATAAAGGCCAAGAAACGTAAACAGTCTGCTCAGTTTACATGGTTGACAATTTGCTTACTTGACATAAAGTATGACTCCCATTTTCCTTCATGCCTCATTACAAGTAAGTTCATGAACGTAGATTCTCAGAAGTCCTTCTGTCTCTATTTTGTCCACATTGTCATCAGCGATGGCAATGGTAACCTACTTTCCTCCAAGCTGTAAAAACAACAAAGGCCATTGGAATGGGAATTGGTATTCACATCACTTATCACAATTTTTGGATATACATAAGCTAACTAGAAATTTAAAGTCAATGATATTTTGTTTATTAGCTAAAAATTAAGCTTCTAGTGATGTAGAATAACACAGGGTAACATGATGACTCAATTTACATAGCATTTGTTACCTGAAACCTTTTGGAACTACTCATGTGCTAGCCTCTCAAGCTCTGAAATTCAACCCATTGTTTTATTTCATTTGTTTCATCATGGAAGGGAAAGAGTGACAGAGAGACAGGGAGAGAGACAAATATTGAACAAGGAGACCAGAGACATATATAGTTGGTGTTGCAAAATTGTATAGCAACTCTGGAGACAGTTTGGAGAATACATAGTTTTCTGAAAGTAAATATGGACCATGAGACTCAGTTATACAGCTCCTTGGAATATGCCTAAATGACTTGATATTCTCCTTCACAGGTATTTTCTCATGCATGTTCACAACATCTGTTCACAGCAGATAGAAAATGGAAACCACCTAAATGTTCTACAGCTGTCTAATGTATGATGAGAGTGATACAGGTACACCATGTTATAAGTATTCCATTGTAATAAAAATTGAAATCATGACATTTGCAGGCAAATGTCAGGCACTATAAAATATCCTACTGAGTGAGTTAAACCAGATCTAAAAAGACTAATATGGCATGTTCAGTCTCTTCTGTTATTTCCAGCTCCTAATCTTCAGATAAATATTTAGGAGTCACTTGCAACCTTGGACTCATATGCATGAGACAACATTTAGCAAAAAAAAACAAGTCCACAAAATTAAAAGAGATAAAGATGGTGCGTATAAGAAGTTTAGAGAGAAGAAAGGAGAATGGGGAACAATGTAATTATGCTATAATCTCAAAATGGAAGAAATAGAGAAAACATTAAGATATAATTTAAAGAAATTGTCTACCTTAAGAGTCATAGTTACTCCCGCGGTTTACCCGCGCTTCATTGAATTTCTTCACTTTGACATTCAGAGCACTGGGCAGAAATCACATCGTGTCAACACCCGCCTCGGGCCTTCGCGATGCTTTGTTTTAATTAAACAGTCAGATTCCCCTGGTCCGCACCAGTTCTAAGTCGGCTGCTAGGCGCCGGCCGAGGCTAGGCACAGCGTGGGAAACTGCGGCTCTGGGGAGGGGAGAGAGAGGACTCGGCGGTGGAGGGGAGGGGAGGGGGACGCGAACGCCCCCCCCAACCAACGACGCCACAGGTCGCCCTCCTTCCCCGGGCACGGCCGCGACGCCCGCGAAAGAAAACCATCTTACAAACCACAATCCCAGAGAATTTCGACAACATAGATTACTATTGATCTATAATTCTTAATACCTGTCTAACTTAAAGACTAAGACAATAACAACTGTGCAATAAATGAGAACAATGACCTAGAAATGTAAACACTGTACAAGTATCTTGATCAGAGGTAGAA
This sequence comes from Ondatra zibethicus, assembly GCA_004026605.1. Classification (NCBI taxonomy): domain Eukaryota; kingdom Metazoa; phylum Chordata; class Mammalia; order Rodentia; family Cricetidae; genus Ondatra; species Ondatra zibethicus. Next base: position 17,338 of record PVIU01023361.1, read on the forward strand.
ATGTACACAGCAATATGTTAAATATATGTATCAATTCATAAAAATGTTTTAAACAGAGGTAGAAGCATGCATGCATACAATATAAAATATAATTTAACTTTGTATCAATATATAAGAATCTATACTAATGTAATTGGCTGTAAACAATAACTCACAAATACCAATCTATTATCACATCATCCAATTTTCTCCCTATTTTTTTCAAAAAGGTCCCTGAGCTTATAAAATTCCTCCCCCAACCCTCAACCTTATACCAATTATAATCAAGCCCTAAAATGATGTTCCTAAGCCTGAGGAGAAACTTTGCTGGGAGAGGGGACGTTGTCTTCGAAAATTAATTCCAGCTGTCATGGGGGCGACATTCTTTCTAGGGGATCCTATGAAAGTCAAATAATGATTACATTTCAAGATTAATGTCTGGTAAGATCGCAAATATTCTCTGAGTATTTTGTGGAAGTCTGGCCAAAACGTTGTAAAAGATGTGCACCATTTCAGCTAACCAAGTTGGAACCATCTTGTGCAGCTGGTACCCAAAACAGGTCTTGTAGTAGTGCTATCAATGTCATGATGTCATATCAACCAGGTGGAGTTGTTGTTATGGGGCCCCATCTTCTTCCTGGAAACTTCAAAGATTACTGCAGGAAAATTCATTGTTCATTGTGGAAAACTTAAGCATTACATATATAGACATATACAGACATATATATTCAATGAAGGGTATGATATAGACAAAACTAGATATGAAGAAATGCAAAGATATTTTCTAAATACTTTTTTCTTTCTGTCTCACATCAAATGGCTCTTGACATGAGATAGAAATTCTGGGATTTTTCTTTTAACACCATGCTTGGATTTAAAGAAGGACAGAGCCATTGTCTAACTCTAAAACCAGCTCTATATATTCGTAAACATATGCATATCTAAATAAATACATTGTATAATTTGTACTTACAAATCATATTTGATTTTCTTGATGATCTTTATTGGATAGTTATTTTTCTACCTGTCATGATTCAAACATCAGGGGTTTCTTGAATTTTTGAAGATGAGTATTTTCCTTAAAAGGCAAGAACAGGACCCTTGCCTCATCCTAAATGCTTTTCTTAGCACCTGTATGGTCATCACCAGTGTGGACAAGCTGTCATTTCTCTCTTTCAATAGGTTTCTCCTTTTCAAAGTGAATCTTCATTAATTTTGATGGCATCCATAATTTTTCATCTCCTGTGGAAACAAGAGCAAAACCTCTTCCCCAACATAGTACATCTCCTGGTTTCCATTGTGAGGTCAACACATCCTTGAAATATACTGGTTGATTCAATTCAGAAGTTTTTTCCGTTATCCAATGCCTCTCCACTGCTGTTGTTTCTTTCTCATTAGCATTAAGAAAATTCAAAGTTAACAAACATTATGCAATCTATTCTGTGTGTATTTTCTGTCCCTTTCAATTTGTTCACCATATCCTTTGTTGTACGATTTGACCTTTCTATAACTGCCTGACCTGTAGGATTATTTGGTATACCTGTAATGTGTTTTATATTATAATAAGCAAAAAAGCTGAACCATTGTCTGCCTTTATTTGTGCAGGTATACCTATGATGGCCATAACTTCCAATAAGTGTATGATTACCAAATCAGCCTTTTCTGAGCTCAGGGAAGTTACCCATTGGAAACCTGAATACGTGCCTATGGTGTGGTGTACATATTTTAATTTACCAAATTGCGTAAAGTGGAACACATCCATCTGACAGATTTCATTCCTTTGAGTACCCTTAGGGTTACTTCCTGTAGGCAACGGTGTTTAATTATAGAAAGAGCAAGTAGGGCATCTCTTTATAATCTCCTTAGCTTGTTGCCATGTAATAGAAAACTCTTTCTTTAAACCTTTGCTATTGACGTGATATTTTTATGAAATTCTGAGGCATGAAACATGTTTCCAATCAATAATTGATCAATTTCCGCATTACCTTGTGCCAGAGGACCAGTCAGACCTGTATGGGATCAGACGTGTGTTATGTACATAGGACAAAGCCTATTCCTGATTATGTCTTGGACCTGGATAAACAATGAAGTCAATTCTGTGTCATCTGGTATAAATTCAGCGGTTTCAATATGCAAGATAACTCTTTCTGCATATTGTGAATCTGTAACTATATTAAGAGGTTCTTTAAAATCCCTTAGCACCATAAGAACTGCATATAATTCTGCCTTCTGGACAGAATTATAAGGGCTTTGTTCTACCTTACTCAATTCTTCTGATTTGTAACCCGCTTTATTTGCATTGGTATAAAATGTACAGGCTCCAGTTATTGGTGGATCATGTACAATTGGAGGAAGAACCCAAGAACTTCTTTTTATGAGGTTAAGCCTATCACTTTTGGGATGGTTGCTATTAATTTCTCCCAAAAAATTAGCACAAGCTCTTTGCCATGGTTCATTGTCTTCCCACAACTTTTTTATTTCATCAGTAGTAAAAGGCACTATAATTTCTGCTGGGTCTATACCTGCTAGTTGATGAAGTCTCAGTTTACCTTTTATAATTATTTCAGAGACTTTTTCCACATAAGTTTTTAATGTTTTACTTGGTTTATGTGGTATAAATATCCATTCTAAAATAATATCCTCCCTCTGTATTAAAATCCCTGTAGGAGAAATTCTGGAAGGCAATATGACTAGGATACATTTAAGATTTGGGTTTCTCCTATCCCCATGTTCCTCCTGTAATTTTTCTTCAACCGTTGTCAGTCACTTTTCTGCTTCAGCTGTTAATTCTCTGGGACTATTCAAATCTTTATCACCATCTAAGGTTTGTTTAAATGAACTATTAGATCAGGTGTTATCCCAATAGCTGGTTGTAGACTGGAAATGTCTCCTAACAATCTTTGAAAGTCGTAAGGAGTCTGTAACTGGTCTTTCCTAATTTGTGCCTCTTGTGTTCTAATTTTCTGTAAACCTATTCTCTAACCTAGGTAATTAACAGAATCTCCTCTTTGAATCTTTTCAGGAGCAATTTGTAATCCCCATTTAGGCAAGACTTTCTTACTTCTGCAAACATCCTTTCTAAAGTATCTTTATTTGAATCAGACAACAAAATGTCATCTATGTAATGGTAAATTATAGACCTAGAAAATTTTTTGCAAATTATTTCCAATAGCGGACTTACAAAATATTGGCACAATGTGGGACTATTGAGGATTCCCTGTGGGAGGATAGACCATTGAAATCGCCTAGTACGCTGAGAATTATTATAAGTAGGCACTGTGAAGGCAAATTTTTCTCTATCCTTTTCTTGTAAAGGTATAGTGAAAAAATCTTTCAAATCAGTAACTATAAGAGGCCATCCTTTTGGTAATAAAGAAAGCAAAGAATTCCAGATTGTAAAGGACCCATAGGTTGAATTACCTTGTTGACAATTCTTAGATCTGTCACCATTCTCTACTTACCAGATTTCTTTTTTACAACAAACACAGGAGAATTCCAAGGGCTGGTTGATTCTTCAATATGTTGAGCATCTAGTTGCTCTCCTACCAGTTGTTCCAAAGCCTGTAATTTACCTTTGGTTAGAGGCCACTGCTTGATCCATGTTGGCTTCTCAGTTAACCATTTTAAAGGTAAGGCAGTTGGTACCTCTAAATGTTTGCTAGTTGCTGTATGTTCTTGAACATCCTGAATAGCTGGTGACCTTTTACCGTAATGCCTCATTATATCCTTCCCAGAATTATGAGTTCCTGGGACTACAGGAATGTTAATCTGGGTATTCCATTGCTGTAGCAGGTCATGGCCCCATAAATTTATTGCTATATTGGCTATATACAGCCTTTGTCTTCTTAGTTGCCCTTCAGGCCCTATACATTCAACCCATCTCGTGCTTTGTTTTATACGAGATAGGATTCCAATTCCCAGAAACTGAACATCTACCTCTTGAAGAGGCCAATTCAGATGCCAAGATTCTGGAGTAATGATGCTTACATCCACACCTGTGTCTAATAAGCCTTCAATAATGATGCCATTTATACAGACTCTTAGCTTTGGTCTTTGATCATTAATAGAAGTCTGTGAAAATACACATTTATTCTGTCCTACTGGATATTTTGACTCATCCTCCACATTTAACCCACTATTTAGACCTTTATTGCTTTTTACAGCAGGCATTGGGTTTTTTAATTTTCTTGGCGAGACACGTTTTCCACTGTAACTAGAAATGACTGTGCTGCTTTTGGCTTGGGGTCCTGCGAGAGGCTCCTCAAGGGGTTTCCCGATTGTATTGGGTTGCCTTGTCTGTCTGTTGTTGACCTGCATTCATTGGTCCAATGTCAGCCTTTACCACATCTCCTACATATACCTGAAGGCCGAGGTCTCCTATTTTTGTTATTCACAGAGGAGATATTATTCCTAGAATTTCCTTGCCTGCAATCCCTTTACAGATGTCCTAATTTACCACAATTAATACATTTGGCAGTTTGATGTCTCCTCATTGCTTTGGAAATTGCTTCTTCTACCCAAGATTCATCATTATAGCAAAATGTCTCAACATTCATCATATGCTGAATCCATTTATCCATAGGTGCTGATCTAGACCTTAAAGGCCCAATTATCTTTTTACATTCTAAGTTTGCATTTTCAAAAGCCAGAGATTCAAGAATTATTCGTCTAGCTTCTGGGTCTGTTACTCCTCTTTGTAGAGCCTTAATTAATCTTTTCCAAAAGTCAGTATAGGGTTCTCTCTGTCCCTACCTAACACTGGTATGTGATTCGATCTTTTTACCAAGTTCTTGTATCCTATTCCAAGCATTTAAAGCTGCTTTGTGGCATAGGGACAATACTTCTTCACCTTAAAGAGCTTGGAGCTGTGGATCAGCATACACTCCTATGACAAGAATTTGATATTGGGAAACCTCCAAACCTTTTGCTCTTCCTTGCTGTTCCATATGTTTGGATTCTTCTCTGAAATAAATTCCAAACATCAAGGAAGGTCCATCATCCAATCATGTGGACACTAACTGAGAGAAATCATGGGGGTTAGCTCTGACATTAGAAGCCCAAGTCCTTATCATTTCCTTAACAAATGCAGAGTGCAAGCCATAATTAATGATAGCTTGCTAAATTTCTTTTAGATCATTCATTCCTATTGGCATCCATCTACCTTCTTTGGCTCCCTTTGAGCCTTTAGAAGTTTATGCTTTGTCAGAGTAAATTACAGGGTATGACAATAAAACCCTGGGTAAACCAGTTCTGACAGCCGGTGGTGATGTTGTATCCTGTCCTTGTGCCTTCTTACTCTGCTCACCAGCTCCAATAATTTCCTCAATCATTTCAAATCTTTTTATCATTGTTTCTCGTAAAGCCTGAATCTCCTGACCTGCATATGTTTCTAGTGATTTCACTAAGGTATCAATTTTTTGGTGCCCATTCTGTACCTGTAATTAGAAGGTTTTAATTTTTCCCTTCAAAGATACCATGTCCTCCTTGAACTTTTCTTAGATATCGTGTAAATTGCCATCCTGGAGGTACATTCTCTCTGTTACCTTATCAAAACTTTGTGATAACTTCTGCATGTCAAAGTCAACAGTATAAACCCTTTCAGGTAACTTCCTAGTACCCTTTGATATGGAGTCAATTTTGTTTATCATAATATTAAGTTGTTCAGATAACCTCTGATTTTCAATAATTTTAATTCTTTCAAGCAGCCGTTCATTATTAGTCCGTAAAGATTTTATTGTTCCCAGGAGTGCCATATTCTTCCTTAATGATAGAATATGGAGAAGAAAACTGAAAACTAGTAACCAATAAATTGAGGCATCCCCATAGCAATATAAACCTCTCATGATATAATCCATTGTATTAGTAAAGAAAGCAGTAAAAGTTGCAATGGAAATGAAAACTGCCATATTACCTATTATCCAGCAGGTAGCACTGTTGCCGCGTCATGAAGAACCAATGCAACGATGACAGAAATGGGGTCCTGTTTCAGTGTCTGCCTTAGTATTTGTTAAAAACTGGGAAATATGAGTTGCTCAACAAAGTAAATGTAATTAAATCAGTTCCATACATGGAACCAGAAACCCAGAATTGAGGGGTAGAGAACAGCAACCCGGAAGCCGTGTATGCCTCCACATGACAAAGAGTCGACCCAAGGGGTTGCAGCTTTCGGCAACCACTTGCACTCTGACTTGTGCTGCTTAAGCCTGCACTGCAAGGGGGATTTAAAAACTGCTCAGAAAAGAGCAAACAGGCAGGCAGAGACTGTCTGGGCCTGTGGAGCCCGGGAGACATGGAGTTTAAATCCATGTGGGGAGGCGGCTGAGGGAGGCCCCGTGCCAAGCCAAGCTGGCGGCAAACAGCCACGCCAGGGGGGTTTTAAAATCAAATGTTGGGTGTCATATGAAGGCATAAGTCATAAAACAACCCATACCAGTTTGGAATTGTGATTAATAAAATGGTTATTTATTTAAAGGGAAAAAACTTACAGAAAACCATCCCAGACAACAGCCCTCTGCACGATCAGGAACTGAAGTCTAACAGCTGGAAGCTGGAAGTAAGAGAGAGAGCACACGGCTACCACTGCTTCTTTAAAACTAAAGAGACCACGCCCCAGTAGGCTGGTATCTTAATGGTTATTGGCTGAAGGAGCGGAAGTAGCTCCAGCAGCAGGTTTCCTTGCAAGTTTACTACATATAGGATATGTGCTGACAGTATATTTGTCAGAAACAGTTTTAATATTATGGAGTATATCTCCTCCATTCCTACTATCTTATGGAATTTTATCTTGAAAATATGATGCATTTTGTCAAAGATTATTTTTTAAATATTGAATTGATGACTTTGTTGCCTTAATTATAGTGTATGATTTATTATATTTTTAGAATTCTGTGTGTTAAACGAAGCCTGTACCTCTGGAATAAAGTTACCTTAATCATTGTGGATGATATACTTGATATGAATGTGTATTTATTTTTTAGTACTTTATAATGGTTTTCTGCTTTTATTATCATCAGTTATGTTTTCCTCTATATGAACACATGTGTACACACATGAATAAATGCATCTATGTGTATTGATTCAGATTAAATTAATAAGGCTATATATAACAGCCTTGGGAGTGATCTTTTACATTTTATGTTTAAAAAAATGTCGAGAGTTTAATTGTAATTTTTTGAAGGACTTGTGGTAAGACTGATGCTGTCATGTTAGGATCCTCCCCACTGATTTTGATCACAGCTGAATCAGTTCTCACTTCCACCAACTAGAGCCAAGTGCAACCGTTTCCCTGGATTGTAGACAAAATCTCTAAATAGTTTCAATTTTATTTCCCTGATGGCTAAAAATATTGAACACTTTTAAGTGGGTCTTGGACACCTGTACTTCACTTTCTGAGAAAATAATTTTTAGTTTTATAATACATGTTTAATATGGGGTCATATGTTTTTCTTGATGTTAATTTTGCTGAGAAGACTTTAAAAAAATGAGTATCCCTGCATTGTTAACTTACAAAACTGACACCTTTGGGAGGCTTCAGGCTGTCATGAGAATATATCTGCAGAAACAATGAATTCTGCAATTTAATGAAGGAAGGTTATTGATGGTCACCATGAGAGTACTACCAACTAAGGTTGATATTTAAATCAACTCTAGTTGTCTTGATTAAGAAATTCCATTCAGAATTCACATAGAAATTGCAGTGGTTGATGAAAAGAACAATGATAGTTGAATATGTTTATGGAACCAAGCATGATTTATGTTTTACGGCTCAGGATGTAAATTCAACTAATCACCTTTGAGTTACCTCTCAGATTGGGCAAACTTTACCCATGTTATCATGATGTGAATGGTGAGCTTTAGAACTTCCATGCCATTTGATGTCTTGCCAGCTTAGAAAGAAACTTCTGATAGGACAAGAAGTAGCCATATTCCCTTTACCTCTTAAATGAGACTTATAAGCAATAAGTAATTGAAGAACAAGGGACCAGCACTGAATACAAATGCATATTAGAAACCCTAAAAGGACACAGTTGGGCAATAAATTTGTGTCAACATCCTCTGTCTTAACACATACACACATTCACACATATATTGAAATGAATTTGTATAGTCATTAAGAAGCTGGAGAAATCGCAAGAAGAGGACACAGGAGTAGTAGTAATTAGTTGGAGAATGAAGGTGAAGTGATGTAAATGTACATTGAATATACTAAATTTTCAGAAGATATTAGTCAATTATTTTTTCTATAGTAATTTTGTTTTGCAAGGCACACAGTGAAAGTTCAAATAACAGAAGTTTTCAACAGAAAATTATCATTGTTTTTTATCCATATTTCTTGTTTATGAATATTAAATGCACATTGCTTTCTTTATATCTTTAGGCCTCATTAGACTGAATACAGCAACAGTGTCTAATATACTTTGTTTGTCCTTGTTCCAAGCCCTTAGAGAAGATTTCATCTGCCTTTTCTAATTTGATAGATAGCTACATCCTAAAGAATTGTTGTAATACAAAGAGAATATTGTAACAGACACATGCATAAATGTAGGGCATGGCATCTATGGAATATAATTCTCATTAAATTATTCTTCAAATGTGACTGACTCAAATGTAAACTATTTAAGCATATCCTGATTCATTTGCTTACTGGAATCATTTAACAAAAGATAACCTCCTCAGATAGACTTTCAAAAACTATTTAATCCTCTCTTTTAAATAATGTGAAACATGGAGGCAGACCAAAGAGTTTGTTCTGTGAAATCTTTTAGAGTATTAGTACCATTCAAGAGCAAATCACAATTTTTAGCTAAAAGTCATATGAAGCACAACATAAAATTTATTTCTTTAGTGTTTTTACTCATGGGTCTCCAGTAATTGTCACATTTCTAATTATTTCGATAGGTTTTAGTAATACAGATATCATTTGTTATACCAGAGTGGTGATTTTATTAGTTCAGTAAACACTTATGTGCTTTTTGAATGAGATCCTTTCCACATGGTCTTTTTTGCTTCTTGAAACACTTTATTTAATCATTTACAAAATAAGAAGAGCTCATACATCATAAGAAGGGAAAGGAAAGGCAAGTCAGGAATTTGGTATATGGTGTTCTGACTTCACAGGATAGAAGACAATTCGTTTAAAAAGAAATGATGATCTATATATGATTTTGACTCCATGGTCAAGAGGATACAATGCATAATTCTATTCCTCCTTTCACCTGTGCAGACATGAAAGCAAAAATTAAAACATGATTGAACAAACAGGAAAGATTTCATAATTGAGAGTTCATGGATGCAAAAATAAATATAACAATATAATGAGTATAGTGCAAAAATAACTATAACAATATAATGAGTATAGAGAAAGGATTGTACACACAAACAGTTCCTTTCCTAGATATCACCAATACCTTGTACTTTTAATTCTATAGAAGCCCTGTTGACAGAAAATAATGACATTCTGTGACCCTACATGAAAATTTATATTGAAAGGTTTCAAGGAAAAGATTGAAAATATCAACATGCTTGTACTATATCTGTGACAAATAATACCCCACAATCATAAGTAAGGTTTTACAAATAACAAGGCACATTCTCTTGATGAAATATTCTTCAATATTAATAAATTAGTAATTCTGAATTAGATAAAATCATTCATATTTTTTATAAATTAAAATATCCTCTCCTTCATTTCTGTCTCTGTAAGATTTTCTGTTTTAAAAGACACATAATATCCTATAAACATTTTGCTAATTTTCAGTTCACCTTTTCCTTGGTGACATACCTATTTCTAATTTTTTATGTAGTAAGCATGAATCTATTCAAATATCAAGATTGTTATGCATGGCTTCTCTTTCTACTCACCTACAGAAGGTGGTTATTTAGGACAAGTATCTGTAAAAGAACATGAATGAGGTAAGAATTGACAGAAATGTTTCTATAGGAATATGAGAACAGCTCCCCATAGATTATTTCTGGAAATAGCAACTGAAAGATTGCATATGACTACATATAATCTAAATCAGGGATCTTACTGAGTAGATAGGTAGGTAGGTACATAGGAAGATGGATGGATAGATAGATAGATAGATAGATAGATAGATAGATAGATAGATAGATAGATAGATAGATTGATTGATAGGTAGATAGGTAGATAAATATGTATATATACAGACATGAATTTATGAATATACATCTGCATGCAGAGAGAGAGGGAAAGAGAAAGGGAGA
>PVIU01023362.1:0-27445 GCA_004026605.1 Ondatra zibethicus
TTCTACAGTAATTTTAGTTTATTTATTTTATTATGAGAGAGATGGTATAGACCAGTCATCAAATTAGATAATCCTCTAAATTAAAGGATGGGAGAGTTTAATAACTAGAGAAATTCATGGAGGTCATGTAGAATTAATACTCGCTGGGTTGTGTGAGATTGCATGTATGTACAACTGCTATAACTCTGGCTTAAGAAAGGTAGGAAATATTCACCAAAGGTATATGATAAAACTTTAAAAAATGGAAACTCTCTGATACTCCCCAGAACAAACCAGCCAAAAGAAAGACTATACTATCAAGAAGTCAGAAAAATACAGTTGTATTTGTCACTTGAGAATCTAAGCCCAACTTAACAATGGCCAATGCAGGATAGCATGAGTGGATTAATACCTACAAATAAAAGAACAGAAACAGGAGAAAAGATGTGGATATTATGCTTGCTGGAACATTGGCCCTGAATGTTACATTGATCTTATCCAACATTTCAACATCTATGTATTTAAATGGCACTTCTAAAGCTGATTGTCTTTTATAAAAAACAAAAACAAAAAAATGGATGGGATATTTTTAAAGGGGAGTTAAACAATGTTCCCTTGTGGTTTAGTGGTTAGACTTTAGTTCTCTCAATACCTCAGTCCCAGTTTTTTCCCAGTCAGGGAATCCTCTCTTAAAATGACATTAAAATAGTCTGACAATAGCCAATGCATTATGACTATTAACAGAAATAATATAAGTAGAGGGAAGTACGAGGCAACTTTAATAGACATAGGACTTGAGGAGGGATTGTATGCTAGTCTTGAACTACTACTAACTGAAATAATGCTCAGGATACAGAAGTATATAAACATGAGCTATAGAGAAAAGGAACTGGGTTTTCCCAGTGGAACACCAAATTTATCTCCCCAATTTACTGTAATTCTCTTACATTTCTAGCTGGTCTAGCCTAAACAAACAAAATGAAATCTTTTATATCCTTTTTGTTTCCTATTAATTGGCCATTCATTCTTTTATCTATCTGCTACTACAGAGTTTTTCTACAGATTGTACCTCATTAGTATATGACATGATCATATGTAAATGTTTGTAGAAAGACACCAGGAAAAAAAATCGATTAAGAATTAGCAAGTAAATAGTTAGATGAGCTGCAGTCAAATCCAGTGTTTATATTATACCAATTAATGTGTTAGTAAAAATCATGTAATATAATTGTTTAGCTATCAAGAGTTATCAAGCTGTAGCCTTTGAATTCAAAGTATCTTGACAAATTGGTGTTGAGAATAATAGTGACATTGAAGCAATGTAGATGAAGGAAAAACTTAGGGCTACCCTAAAAGTAAAGCAAAATTACTTTCACATACATTCAAAAATATCACCTAGATTTTTCTTTACTTCATCAAATTATTTATACTTCTGAATTATATTTAGAAAAATGACCTAGAGGGATTTATAATTTCTTAGAATTAAACTACTTCTAATTTTTATTAAGCAAAATATATGACCTTCAAATAAACTTATTAAAAGTTATGATATAATATTCATATTTTAGATGGCATAACTTTATTGGTTTTCTTCCTTTGCATATTTTCTAGGAATTTCTAAAGCAGCATTTTATATACTTTTCAAATATTCCTAAACCTCTCTGAACTACTTTAGGATGTCATCTTCTGAGCTATGAAATAAAAATATCAAAACCACAGTAACAACCTAAAAAGATCAACTTGAATTGCAGTTCAGTCTGGCATAGTTCTTTGATTGACTGAGTATCTATTTAGATTGACTGAATATATTTAGAGTTTTTTTAGATGGAATACTCTGTGAGACTTAGATTGAAATAGGGGAACATATACAACAACAAAGTTAATTTATACATTTCTGAATAGAGAAACTTCTGTCATTCATTGTCACCTCTCATTGTGTCATCAGTTTTGAAGGAGAGGAAGAAAGTCACACATAACCTAATGTTTTCTTGGAGATTACAATAGAAGAAAACTAACGCAACTTCAGTATTGTGGAGTCCTGTTTTTTCAATTCCCATAGATGCATCAATTTACAGTCAATAAAATGAAAAGAAGAGCTATCCCACTGATACATGAGTGAGTTGTACATATGAAATTAGAAAAAAATATGAAAAGCCTTTCCACTTCAAATGAGTTATAACAATACAATAATGTAATATTTACCTACCTTACCATAGTCTAACAAAACATTACATTGATTTTTTAATCTGCTTTCCTTACATTACTAGATCATATTTGTCATTTCAAGTGCTCATTCCTAACATCCACTGCATCTGGTTAAGTAGCCATAATAACCTATGAAGAGATCATCGCAAAAAATCAAAACTGTTCCAGCTGCTGAGAACAAATGATCATGGTGCTACCAGTCTCTATTGCTAGATCTACAGCATACCTCCCATACCTCAGGCTCTGGAAACAAACTATTGTAAAAATGAGGGGACAAAATATTGTAAGAACCAGAAAACTAGAAACTATGATATGATATTCTGTTTCCTAGAAATGACATGGAAATTTTGTCCATGCAAACAAAAGAACATGGCTGTATTAACAAGACCTGAATAAATAATAACACCAATAGATATACTAACATGATAGAGGAAGATCTCACAGGGGCCTACTCCCAAAGAACTGCAGGAAACTAAAGGAATGTTTTATGAAAGAAAAGAATTGTTCACCAGTTATTATCACCTTATTATAATATATGATCCCCTTAATATATTGGGTTAGGAATATAGATATGTCAGCCCTGAAATCATATACATACCACTAACACTAAAAAGACTGATATATTTATACATTAATACTTAAACACACACACAAATAATGAAGGAAAAAAGCCCACAAACTCAAGAAGGAGCAATACTGAGGAGAAATGGGGTTGGTTGAGTGAGGTTAAGGAATGGGAAATTATTTAATTATATTTAAATTTCAAAAATAAAATGAGATTAAAACATTTTTTTAAAAGAAACTTGAGAAGCTAAATAGTAAGGTGAACCCAAAGAAAAACATAAAAAGATACTCCTGGAAATTGGAGCAGACAAGATCACTGGGCAAAAGTTGGGAGCATGAGGGTGAGTGTAGAGTGTGGGAAGGGGAGAGGGGGAGAGAGAAGGGAGAAGGCAAGGATTGGGGAAAGCTGGGGGAAATGGGATGGTTGAGATGGAGGAAGGGCGGATATGGGAGCAGGGAAGAAGATATCTTAATTAAGGGAGCCATTTTAGGGTTGTCAAGAGACTTGGCTCTAAAGGGGTTCCCAGGTGCCCAAGGGGATGTCCCTAGCTATGTCCTTGGGCAGTAGAAGAGAGAGTGCCTGAAATGGCCTTATCCCATAGTCACACTGATGAATATCTTGAATATCACCAAAAAAACCTTCGTCCGGTGATGGATGGAGATGGAGACAGAGACCCACATTGGAACACTGGACTGAGCTTCCAAGGTCCAGTTGAAGAGCATAAGGTGGGAAAAGATGAGCAAGGAAGTCAGGACTGGAAAGGGTTCTTCTACCCACTGAGATGGTGTGACTGATTCGTGTAGGAGGTTATTCTGTATTTGTGAAGAAAGAGACTGCCTTGGCCTGTTGATAGGGCAGCCCTTAGGTGGGCGGAGTAGGCAGAACAGAGTACTGGGAAGAGGAAAGTGTGGCAGAAGCCATGGTTCTCCTGCCCAAGACTGGCGCTGGTTAAAAGCTTTCCCAGTAAGCCACAACCTCGTGGTGAACACAGATTAATAGAAATGGGTTAAATCAAGAGTGGGAGTTTGCCAAGAAGAGGCTAGATATAATGGGCCAGGCAGTAATTTAATTAATACAATTTCTGTGTGGATATTTCAGGTATAAGCTAGCCAGGCACCGGGAACACGGCCCATCCGCCTCATAGTACAACTGATCTAATGGGAGCTCACCAAGGCCAGCTGGACTGGGACTGAATGAGCATATGATCAAAACAGACTCTCTGAATGTGGCTGACAATGGGGGATGACTGAGAAGCCAATGATAATGGCACTGGGATTTGATTCTACTATATGTACTGGCTTTTTGGGATCCTAGTCAGTTTAGATGCACACCTTCCTAGTCCTGGATGAAGGGGGAGGACCTTGAACTTCCCACAGGACAGGGTACCCTGCCCTCTCTTAGGACTGGAGGGGAAAGAGGAAGGGTGAGTGGGGAAGTGGGAGGGAAATGGGAGAAGGGGAGGAGGTGGAAATTTTGAATGGTATTATTTATAAAGCAATTTTTAAAAAAGAAAAAAACAACAAAAAGAAATAAACCCTAACTAATACAGAAAAAAAGATACTACAATACAGATAGACCCCAGTGCCTGTTACCAAATTTTGCAATAATTATAGAACATATCTTTGATATTAATAAGATATTTTTTTATTCTCCTAATTTTCAATATTGAGTTTTTAAAACTTAATCCTATTGCTGAGTATATTTCAGAGATATATGAAAGAATACACATGTTTCAATTTATCCACGATGTGAGATTCTCTGACAATGTGTTCTAACTGATATCAATCATTTCCACCTTCTTCTTCTTGATCCTTTTTTCCCATATTGTTTAGGAAATAACCAGTATCCCAATATATTCCTCATACAATATAATGAATGTGCTTGTCACTAAGAATGAATATACCTTTTCATTGTTTGGTGTAGGAGGTCCTTCTTTCTATTTGTTGCTTGTATTGGTTAATGAATAAAGAAACTGTCTTGGCCTGATAGGCCAGAACTTGGGTAGGCAGAGAGGATAGAACTGAATTCTGAGAGGAAGAATACAGGGTGAGGGAGAAGCCATGCATCTTCCACCTGAGACAGACGCTGGTTAGAAACTTTTCTGGTAATCCAAACCCTAACCCTAACCCTAACACTGCCATGTGGAGATATACAAATTAATAGAAATGGGTTAAATTAAGATGCAAGGATTAGCCAATAAAAAACTAGAGATAACGGGCCAAGCAGTGTTTTAATGAATACAGTTTCTGTGTGATTATTTTGGGACTAAGCTAGCAGGGTGGCTGGGATGAACAAGCAGGCACCCTGCAACAATTGTGTATCCTGCCTAAAGTTAAAAGAAAAATATAACAAGCTTCTTGGTGTTTTATAGGTTTCTAGTGACCCAACCAATACAATTATTCTAGTAGAATCACATATTAACTAAGAGTTTCTTTCTTAAGTCAATGACTTCAATCATTACACAGATTCTTGAGCCCTGCATTATCTTTAGCAGAAAAAACAATGTAGAGCTAAATAAAATTAGGAAATTAACCAGTGTCAATAGACATTCTCAAGCATCCTGGTGTTTACTTCTTTATAGGACTGCTGCTACAATTTAAGTAAAGGATATATTTTATGTTTTCTAAATTCATCAAAAGCAAATATCAAGTTAATGACTGGCACAAAACTCACATTCAGATTACATAGAAAACAAAACTCTGATCAAGGTCCAATAGTCTGTACCTCCTTTTTACAAGAGACTATTGTGATTAGATCCTTCACGTAAAGTTATGAAACTCTTCATAAGTTCTGATGTGAGTTTTTTGGTTTCCATGCTAATTTGCAAAGATAAGCATCATAGTGCTAGTGTGCTAAAACAACAGTTTGAGGGCTATTGCTAGAATACAAAGAAGAAGTTGTAACTGGGTGTGGTGGAACACACTTATAAACTGGAAACTTAAGTGGGAGGTAGGATGTTGAACCCGTGTTTGAGAGTAGTCCAATATGTATACTAAGTTCTAAGTCAGACAAGAACTAGACAGTGGAACTCTCTCTCAACCCTCTTCCCATAGTCTCGAAGCTGAGGTAGATGTATTGCTAACTTTCAGGCTAGTCAGGGATACAAAGAAAGAACCAAGCTGTAAAATGTATCCTGTCTATATAAACAAACAGCAATGAATGATTTCTTGAAGATGTTTTAGAAATAGGTCAATGTGAAATCATGTGTTGATATGCTTGGAGAAACTGAGTTTTGTCCATAACACCAATTATTATTAGTAGTAATAGCAGTCCTATAAATCAACCAAAGCCCTCTCATTCCTATTGTGAAAAGAAAGAATGGAAAGATATCTGACCTATAAAATTTCTCATTTTTCTCAGATGTATATTAAAAACTTATATAGAATGGCTGTGGCCTGGATTTCTGTCTTTGTTCTATACAATTTCCAACCCTATGTTCTCTACTATCTGGAGATCCTACATTCTAATTTATATATTTTATATTTATATGGAAGTGAATTCGTAAAGGGCAAAGAAGTAGGAAAGTGATCCAGAGGGCTGTAAGAAAATGATTTAAGTGGGGGTGTGGAATATGGGGGGAGAATGTGTAGTGTGAAAGGAGAAAGAAAATCACTGGTGATGGAACGTTTTAGCAGGAAAGCTGCAGGGACATGGTGGAGAAGAAATCTTGGAAAGAGAGTCAATCAAAACTAAATAGGAATAAAATCTCCTTGAGGAAACTCATTTTTGTAACATAATTTAAAAACAAAATTAATAAAACACACATTCGTTTTTCAAAGAACTAAAAGATGACAAGCTGATAAAATAATTTATTTGTAACACAATGGGAACTTCATACAAGGCTCATGCACAGAGTTCTGGAATAGAAACAGAATTAGCAACTAAAGGGAATTAATTAATAATATTGAGGTGGCCAGCCATGAACCATTGGTGGAGCATATTCCCTCATTTATGTTAAATCTTGCTACTTTCTTACCAAAATATTCCTGTTTAAACCATTATGCCCATATGACAGTTCACTTATATCCTTAGTATCCAAATCTCCATTTATGAAAAAGAAGAGCTCTTAAAATTAAATTAATGAAACATTCTATATGTTTTGTTAGACGTTCCACAATAATGTGTCCTACCATTAATGGAAAACAAGTAAAGGCAATATCCTCAAATAGAAAATATCATTATTTTAATCACAGAAATATTTCTATTATCTCTCTCTCTGTCTCTCTCTCCCTCTCACTCACTGTCTTCCTACATTATTTTGTTTTGGTTTGCTTTGGTTTTGCTGTTGTTTTTTGTTTTGTTGTTACTTTTTTGAAGACACAGTATCTTTGAGCAGTGCTGGCTCTGCTGTAACTAAGTTCTGTAGACAAGACTGGCCTTGAATTAACTCAACTCAGAGATATTTTTATTACAAATACTTTTTAAGAATGAGTGACCTCAGAGTCCCTTAAATTCAACTGGTTGGGATACAGCATGAAACAAAGGTTTGCATATTTGTTTGTTTTCAGTTTATACATCATTGCATGTTTCACTAAATAATTATAATGTAATGAAAAGTCTTTGCAAGGAATGAGTTTATTTTATACTATTACTTTCTGTGAAAAGGAGTCAAGCCTATCACTTGCCTGCCAAAAAAAGATGAAGACAAATTTTAAGGATTAAGGTATTACAGTAAATTCTTATTAATACTGAGAGACAAAATAAAGTATTCCTGCATATGTGAAGCCCTGAGGCTTGGCATTTTTTCAACCCAGAAATATCAAATTGAGGAAATACATGGAAAAGCTTTGATATCACCAAAGGAATTAGTAGTGGAATTTGTAACTATACACCAAACATGAATTTTTTTTTAAAAAAAAAGGGATAGAAAATTTGAACAGAAGCTTGGAGTCATTATTTCCTAAGAGTTTACTTATTGGGGGGGAGGGGTTAAAATATATCCAACAGAGTCATAATGATCTAAAGACTAAACATCAAGCTGAATTTAAACCCAAGTATATTATGTACATTCAGTTCTTGAAATAGATGCATCTAAATATTCTAAGGAGGTGATATGTAAAATGCTTTGTGAGTGCTCTGAGCAACATGATCACCTGCATCTCACCAGTCCTTACTGTCATCTTCCCACTCTTCTTCTCAACAGTTTAATCTGAGAAACAATTCCAAAATTCATGCTATTAATGAAAGTGAATGAGGGTTTCTACAGCTGACAATTTGGGCCAATAATCTGGAAATACTAGCTTAGCATACTGGTAGTAAATTTTTGTCTGGGATATTCATTATGGATACTGGCTCAGGTAAATGATTGGTGCTAATAAACTCTCAGACTATTCTGCTTATACATCTTAACGAGCACTGTATGTCAAAGAATATCTCCAGTCATTTCTGAGAACCCATAGGGGATTAGTTTCGGGATCCAAAAGATATCATAATCCATGATGCCCAAATCTCATATGAAATGTAGAATTTTTATGTAATATATATATATATATATATATATATATATATATGCCTGTGTATTTAAAAACCCCTCAAAAATGGTTCCTGCTTCTAATGTTATTGAAACATAGAACCTAATAAATCCAGGTCAAAAGCTAATTAAATAAATATATGTATGAACAAATACTGCATGCTAACCTTATACTTTTGCTTTTACATTGCTGAAATATTTGTGCACTGGAAATTTCAGTTCTTTCATTTCCAATTATGTAAACTAATCACATGTACCAAATTTCACCATTTTTCAAATTAAAGCAATCTTTGTAACAATGTAAAAATAAAAGTCTTTAGACTCAGTATTGCATTTGTTCTAAAAATGGCATGAAATAGATTAAAAGCAAAATCTTAAGTAGTATGATTAAAATGTAAAACACAAATTATCAAAACTCTGGCTGCTAGAACCAGTATTAAAGATCTGTTATTAGAGATTGTTAGTCAAGAAGGACTAGTAGACAAACTAACTTTCCAAACTTTCTTTTTACATTTCCCAACCTTAGGTTTGGAACATACTTTTTGTTTTAAACTTGATTCTCTTACTTATCTAAGAAAAACTCATCAATGTGCATAAAATAAGATAATGACAGGTGAGCATTCTTCATCATAAGTGTAATATTGCTGTTACCAAACCCTGATGAAAACTTCTGTTCTTAGCCTATTCCAGAGAGTCCTATGCACCAGTCATTAATTTTTCTTTATTTATATTTTGTAGTGGTTTGAATAAGAATAATTCCCATAGAATTATATATTCAAATGCTTAGTCATCAGAGAGCTTCCTTATTTAGGTAGGGTTAAGAAATATTGCCTTAATAGAGTTGGTGCAGCTTTGGAGGAAGTGTATGATAGGGGAGGAGCTTTGAAATCTAAAAAGCCCAAGTAGTTCCACTCTGTGTCACTTCATACTGCTTGTGGATCTGGATGCAGAATGATCAATTATTTTTCCAACAACACATCTGCCTCCATGTCCATTTTCTAACTGCCGTGATTATGGACTATAAGCAAACCCAATTAAATGCTTTGTTTAATAAGAGTTGCCATTGTCAAGGTATGTCTTTATAACAATCAAACATTTAATTAGACACATTAAGAGCCATGAAATAATCAGGTTAAGGATATTGACTATAATGCCTGTGACAATATTTTAAGACATAGAAAGCCTTGATTTTCTATTTTTTCAAGACATAAATTGTTCAGGTGGATCTAGTGGCTCATAAGTAGAAATTATTAATATTATATAGTCTCATTATTAACTGGAAGGATGACATTCTGAACAATAGCAACAAAATCTTCATTGCTTTTTTTTCCCCATTTTGAAGATGAACCACGGATAAAGAGTATCCCCCTTTGAGAATTAAAGACAATGCAATTGAACTTGACATCTTCTGCACTTTTAGCCAGAAGACCTGGTGCACATACCTTAATTGACAATTCTCTTGACAAACATCTGCTGATCTTTTTCTTTTCTCCTCATTTAACCAACTTTTTCTCAATGACAACATAACAGAACAATCTTCTATCCAAATTAACATATACAAAATTGTCACCTGGACTATTTCCACATATATAAAAATTCTTAATTTGTTTCATAGAAAGGTTCCTCCAGATAGTTCCATGATATATAGCTTTCTCACAAACAGCTTAAAAAATAATTTAGACGGATTCCTAGTAAACCTTGTTTCTACTATTTCTCTATACTTAGAGAAAATGGATTGATTGGCCCTGCTGATATTGTTATCAGAATATAAGAAATATTTGTACTTTCTTATTCCCATGTCAATACACTGAACAAAGCTATTTGATGTAAAATAATAGATTAAAAACTGTCTCTGAGTTAAGGGGCCTTTCTTTTTTCCCCAGTCTCCATGTGATTGGAGATTAGATAAGTGCCATCAAAGAAGACATAGTTTATGAGACAGGAGGCATAAAACATGTCAGAGGGGAATCTATGTCATCCAAAGATGAGTCTTCTTTTTATTTACATTTTTAAATGTTGGTTCCCACATAATGGAATTTGTTCTCCTGTACCTTATGTGGAAATGGTTAAGAAGGAAGAGGTAGCTGTTTCAAATAAATCTCTTCTAAAAATAAATTATAAGGAGATAGTGACATTTGTAGATTTCATTAGAATCCGTTTTACTAGTTGTTCTGGAATAGTCAACTGTCATATCATGAGCAAGTCTTGTATGGAAGTTCATATGACTGAGGTTGAAATGGACCTGAATACTGAAAATATTGTTGGCGGTTTAGGAATTATCCTTAGACTTCTACTGAGGCTTGAGATAGTTTTAATTTTACCAATTACTTAACCCTAGTCAAGTTGGAAATCTTGAATCACTGGTATCCCTCTACCCTTCACCCAGATTCCAATCCTCTGAGCATAAAAAGTGAAATATACTGCATATTTACTATTGTAAGCTACTAACTTCACAGGTTATTTGACACAGCAGCAGATAAGTAATATATATTTTGATTCCTGAAGAAATGTAGTTTTATAACAAATGCTTAAAAGGATGAAAAAATATTAAACTAAGAATTTGATGAAGGATCGGTGACTTTGGATAACTTTTTATATAAAGCTTATATCTTAATTTGTCAAGAAAAATTCTGAACTTTAAGAAGGCTGAAAATGAATGCCCAAAAGGGAACTAGAATCTACTGTTAGTTCCAATTAGTTCAAAGTAGATATGGAAGCTGCAATTTCATGTAAGGTGTAGGATATACCTTTCAAAAGAGAACATCTACAAAATAAAATTTCTTAGTGAATTCTGCAAGTACCATCCTGTTCTCCTAGTTTCTACAGTAAAACATAAGAGAGATAAATTTGCAGGACTATTAAAATAAAGGATCCATGACTTGGTATTTGGTGTATATTCTCATACTGAATCAGAGAACCAAGAATATGAAATATAAATAAAAATTTCTTTTAACAAAATGTAAAACCTAACAGGTTTAAAGGACAATTTCATAAACTATAAGACAAAGAATATGATTGTAAACATTTCTTGATAGGATCTGAGAACGAATAAATGTCATATATCCACTAGGCATGATAGCACATGTCTTTAATCGTAACACTCATAAGGAAAATATAAAAAGTTTCCATGCCAGCCAGAGCTACATAAAGAAACTGATTGTCATAAAACAAATATACAAAAAGTGATGTGTCAGCACATTCAGTGACAAAATCAATCTTTCAAGAGGGCAAGGGCATGTATGAAGAGATTACTTAAGCAAGTAATACAAACACAGGATTCTTAATAAGACTTCTACTATCCTCTATCACCAGGATTCTAAAAGAAATAAGTGATCACCTATATAAGATTTGAAAGAAATAATTATTTTCAATATGTTTGTTTGAAAATTTCATATATGTTAAGAATTTGTTGGATTTAGTGTTTTCTTTGACCACTGAGTCTATTTCCTGAATAGAATCTTAACAGCTTGGTATTGGCATAAAAACAGAGACGTTGACCAATGGAATCAAATTGATGACCTGGATATTGATTCACACACCTATGAACACCTGATTTTTTTACAAAGAAGCAAAAAAGATACAATGGAAAAAAGAAAGCTTCTTCAAAAAATGGTGCTGGCATAACTGGATGTCAACCTGTAGAAGAATGAAAATAGATGCTTATCTGTCGCCATGAACAAAACTCAAGTCCAAATGGATTAAAGAATTCAATATAAATCTGACCACACTGAACCTGAGAGAGGAGAAAGTGGAAAGTAACCTTCAATGCATGGGCACAGGATACCACTTCCTAAATATAACCCCAGTAGCACAGACAATAAAAGCATCAATAAATAAATGGGACCTCCTGAAACTGAGAAGCTTCTGTAAAGCAAAGAACACAGTCAATAAGACAAAAAGGCAGCCTACTGAATGAGAAAAATTCTTCACCAACCCTGCATCAGACAAAGAACTGATCTCCAAAATATATAAAGAACTCCGGAAATTAGACATTAAAATTCTAAATAACCCAATTAAAAAGTGGTGTACTGAGCTAAACAGAGAATTCTCATCAGAAGAATATCAGAGGGCCAATAGATATTTAAGGACATGTTCTTTGTCCTGAGCTATCAGGGAAATGTAAATCAAAACAACTTTGAGATACCATCTTACATCTGTCAGAATGGCTAAGTTCAAAAACACTAATGATAGCTTATGCTGGAGAGGTTGTGGAGCAAGAGGAACACTCATCCATTGCTGGTGGGAATGCAAACTTGTGCAACCACTTTGGAAATCAGGAACTCAGAAAACTGGGAATCAACCTACCTCAGGATCCAGTAATTCCACTCTTGGGAATATATCCAAAAGATGCTCAATCATACTGCAAGAGCATTTTTTAAACTATGTTCATAGCAGCATTATTTGTAATAGCCAGGACCTGGAAACAACCTAGATGCCCCTCAACTGAAGAATGGATAAAGAAAGTGTAGCACATCTACACATTAGAGTACTACTCAGCAGTAAAAGATAATGACATCATGAGTTTTGCATGCAGATGGATGGAATTAGAAAACATCATCCTGAGTGAGGTAACCAGACCCAAAGAAATGAATATGGTATGTACTCACTCATATGTGGATATTAGTCATAAACAAAGGGCAATGAGCCTATAGCTCAGGATCCTAGAGAAACTAAGTAATAATATGAACCCAAAGAAAAACTTATATAGACCCACCTGGAAATTGCAATCAGCAAAAAATTGGGAGCAGGGGTAAGGGGTAGAAGGGGAGAGAAGGGGGGTGGAGGAGAGCTTGAGGGAATGGGATGGTCGAGATGGAGGAAGGACAGACATGAGAGCAAGGAAAGATATTTTGATTGAGGGAGCCATTATGGAGTTAGCAAGAAAACTGGCTCTAGAAAAATGCCCAGGAACCCACAGGAATGAACCCAGCTGAGACCCTAAGCAATAGAGGAGAGGCTGTCTGAACTGACCTTACCTTGGAGTCAGATTGATGATTATCGTAAATATTACCATAGAACCTTCGTCCAACAACAGATGGGGAACAGAGGCAATGACCCACATCGGAGCACTGGAATAAACTCCCAAGATCCAGTTGAAGAGTGGAGGGAGTGAGAGTATGAGCAAGGAATTCAAGACCATGAGGGGGTCATCCACTGAGACAGTTTGCTTGAGCTAATGGTAGCTCACCAACTGCAACTGGACTGGGAGTGAATGAGCATGGGAACAACCAAGCCCCACTGAAGGAGGCTGACAGCTGGGGCATGGAGGGACCACTGATAGTGACACTGGGATGTGTCTCTACTGCATATACCGGCTTCATGGGATCCTATTCTCTTTGGACGTAAACCTTGCTTAACCTAGATGTAGTAGGGAGGGCCTTGGACTTTCCACAGGGCTTGGTGTATGGCACTCCCTTAGGGTTGAAGGGGTAGGCGAAGGGTCGGTGGAGGGAGAGGGAGGGGACTTGGAGAAGGGGAGGGAGTGGGAATTTGGATTGGTATTTTTAAGTAATAAAAAAAGAGAAAGAAAATTTCATATATGGAAATAATGTATTTTTTATCAAGTCCACCCATCTTCTTTCTAAGTTTTTCCATAACCTCCTACCATTTTTTATTTTCTAAGTTCATGTGTTCTTTTAAGGCCACTGCATCCATTAAGTGCTACTGGTATGCAAATGTCTATAGGGCAATCATGTGAAAAAATAGGTGACCTATCAAAGGTTGCATCCCTGAATTAAAACCAGAAGTCCCTACCCCAGCATCTTTCATAGCCTTTAGCATCTAAACCAGGGGTAGGACTTTATTAGCCCTTCCCACATCCATGCTAATATTTTGGCTGGCTTGATCTTGTGCAGGGTTGTGCATGCAGTCACAGGCATTTTGAGTTCACATGTCTAATTCCCCTAGCATGCTTAGAAAACATTGTTTGAGACAGTCCTATAATAAACAGAGCCCTTACTAAATGGACACATCATTGTCTTCTCAGAACTTACCTTGATAACCTTATTTTAGGGTAGCTGTCAGCCCTCATCAAAGAAGACATTTTTGTGTAGGAAACTTTTAGGAAAACTTTTGTCTAATAAAATGAGCATACATAAATGATGAATTATAAAAAGCAAAGTTATTTAAAATGTTAAATATGATGAGCAAATGCTCTAATTAAATTAGAATGAGATGACAAAGTGATTGTCTCTGGGATCTGAAAGTACTTCAGAAAACACCAAGGCAGAGAAAAACAACTCAATTCCAAAGGTGTGTAAATGTTAATATCATGAAAAAGAAAATTGACATAGAGTCTGCAACCAAGACTATGGAGGACAAAACTAATAAAAAGGAAGTATCATTATCAGTCATTATGAATTAATCCAGTTAGTTCCTGTGGTGATCAAAGTTCATTTCAGAATAGACAAAGC
The DNA here is from genome assembly GCA_004026605.1 of Ondatra zibethicus. Lineage (NCBI taxonomy): Eukaryota > Metazoa > Chordata > Mammalia > Rodentia > Cricetidae > Ondatra > Ondatra zibethicus. Next base: position 14,633 of record PVIU01023362.1, read on the forward strand.
GCTTCCCCCTGACCTCTCACCTCTGGGATGACAATGACTGCAGTAGTAATAGTAGTAGTAGCAGCAGCACTAGTAGTAAGAAGTAGATTTTGAGGTTCTGAAATCTTATTTTGCTGAGCTGAGAGGAATTTCCCTTCCTACAATTTTCCAGTTCCCAGAGACAATAAAGTCTTCCAATGAGCATGCCATTCTAATGCAAATCATCCAACCTAGAGCCCAAGTACATCCTTCAGAGGATTCTTATGCTTGATGCCATCATCCTGTTGCCTAATAAGACCTTAGTTTGGTTAGCAAGGTAATCATTCCAGTAATTCAAATTTCTATCTGAATCACTAACCTCATTTATTCTCCACAGAAACCAAATTAAAGCCTTAGCCTTCTAGCTCCTTCTGTCTTTCTCCCTCCAGACTGGCCATTGTGCTTGCTATGAGCTTTGTGCGCCATCCATGTTTACTTGTGTTACCAATATTTTCTTCTTGTAATGAACCATGCTACAAATATTTTCTTTCATGGTAACTTTCATTTCCATGTCTGGGATTTCAAATAATTGATTTAAACGAACTTATTCAACCTTAAAGATATATCTAGTATCCTTGTTTTGAACAGGTGTCTACAACTTTTGCCTTATGCATTCCTATCCAGTAATAATTACATGTTCGTGGGTTAGAAAATTTAGTAATGATTTAGTCTTAATGGCAGTTAAAACTCAAGCACAGATAAAATTTTGTACTTAAGAAACTACAGACAGAGACTCATTATTTCTAGATTGAATTAGAACATTAGATTCCAAACTGTGAAAGGATCTTATGATAGGACAATGCTTTGGGGAAATATAGGAGGTAAGGGTATGCTGCGTGTACACTAGCTATATCATTAGGATTGGAAAGATTTTAGTAGACAATTTCATTTTATTGTTAAACTCTTGGACAATTTTTCTGACTGGGACTTCTGACAAACCAAGTATGTCAACCCACAATCACATGTATGAAGTCACAGAAGAATTATGAGGAAATAAAGAATTTGTTCAGTCTGACCACACCAAGAAGCAATCTGTGAGCTAAACCCTGTATTAAAACTACCAACAGGACCTTCAGGGTTATATAAAAGTACACAAAATCACAAAATAAGGTGAGGTAACTGTGTACAGTCAAATGATCTTGGTCAAACTGTGTCTTGGAGGAACTTTATTTTTTAAGCTTTGCTTTTGCACGGTCCTCATTGAAAATTTTTTTTTCTGTTCTGTTTTGTTTTGAATTTTGAGACAGGGTTTCTCTGTGTTGCTTTAGAGCCTGACCTGGAACTTGTTCTGTACACCAGGCTGGCCTCAAACTCACAGACTCCAGCTACCTCTGACTCCTGAGTGCTGGGATTAAAGGTGTAGGTCACTACCACCCAGCAGGAAGTTGAACATTTTTTAAGTATTTCTAAGACTTTTGAGATATCTGTTGAGAATTACCTGCTTAGATTTGCATCCCATTTTTTGATGTATGAATATTTAATTTACTTTTTTATTTAAAACAATCTTTTTTCATTTTATATACCAATCCCAGTTCCCCCTTTCACCCTTCCTCCTCATTTTTTAATTGAATTATTTGGTTTGTTGATGTCTAGTTTCTTAAGCTCTTTAGATAGTTTGTATATTATTCCTCTGTTAGATATAAAGATAGTAAAAATCTTTTACCATTCTGTAGACTGCTGTTTATTCATATTAACAGGGACTTTTGCTCGATTTACTGAGGTTCCATTTATTAACTGTCGATCTTAGTGCCCTTGCTGTTGGTGTTCCATCCAAGAAGCTGTCTCTAGTGCTAGTGTGTTCAACATTGTCCCCCACTTTCTTTTCTATGAGGCTCAGTGTATCTGGTTTCAGGTGAGGCTTTGATATATTTGGACTTGAGTGCTGTGTAGGATGATAGCTATGGATCTATTTGTATTATGCTACATGATGACATTCAGTTAGATGAGCACAATTTGGTGAATATGCTTTCTTTATTCCATTGTATATTTCTGGCTTCTTTATCAAAAATCTGTTGTCCATAGGTATGTGGATTAATGTCTCCACCTTTGATTCAATTCCATTGATTAACTTCTCTGTTTTTATGCAAATACTATGCATTTTTTTTACAATATCTCTGTAATACAGCTTGAAATCATGGATGGTGATATACCAGATGTTATTTAATTGAATTGGATTGCTTTAGCTATCCTGAGATTTTTTTGTTTTGTTTTGTTTTTTTTTTTTTTTGTCCTTTCAAGCTCTGTTAAGAACTGTGTTTGAATTTCCATGGTGATTTCATTGACTCTGTAGGAGGTGTTTTTGTTGTTATTTTGCTGTTGTTGTGCTTAGGATTGGAATTTTAAAGTTAATCTTATCAATTAATGTGCATGAGAGATCTTTATATCTTCTGATATCTTTTCCAAATTCTTTCTTCAGCAAATTGAAATTCCTATCATATAATTCTTTCATTTGCTTGGTTAGAGTTACACTAAGATATTTTCTATTATTTGTGGCTATTGTGAAGGGTGTTGTTTCCCTAATTTTTTCTTAGTTTGTATATTGTTCATATATAGGAAGGCTGCTGATTATTTTTTAGTTAATTTTGTATCTAGCCACTTGACTAAAGTGTTTATTAGCTTTAGAAATTCCCTTGTAGGATTTTCAAATCCCTTAGGTATACTATCATATCATGTGAAAATGATACTTGGACTTTTTCCTTTCCAATTTATATCCCCTTGTTCTCCTTCAGTAGACTTATTGCTCTCACTAGAACTTCAAGTACTATATTGAATAGATATGGAGAAAATTTACAGCCTTGACATGTTTCTGATTTTAGTGGAATTACTTGAAGTTTGTATACCTATAATTTGTTGTTGACTCTTGGTTTGCTGTCAATTGCCTTTTTAATGTCTGTGTATGTCCCTTGTCCTGTACATCATTTCTCCATGACTTTCATCACAAAGGAGTGTTGAATTTTGTCAAAGGCTTTTTTGAAGGAATATGGATGAGGAATGGATCTGGGTAGATGGAAGTTGTGGGGAACACTGAAAGGAGTGTAATGAGGGAAAACTACATTCATGATGTAATATATGAGAGAATAATAAAAGTTAAAAAGTTAATTTTTAAAATATTAAATCATTAAAATGTACACAATGTCATTGAATCAATTACCATATCATTATCATTGTTACTCCTTCATTGGCTAATCCAATAACAAAGGGTACTTAGCTAGTTTTGTTGAGAAATAGAATCTAACAGTGAGAACATTTTCTTAATAATTTAGCAGGAATTTGTCAAGGAAGGTCATGATTCCAGGGTGTAATCCCCTTATGGTCTTCCAAAATAGAGGAAATTAAAAACAAACAAAGAAAGAAATTTGATACTTTGACAAATCTATGGATTTTTTATGGTTCAAGAAGATGTTGATTAAATCAGTTTTTCTTTACTCTTGTTGTAATGGTTAATCTCAGTTGTGAACTTGACTGGATGTGGAAATAACTAAAATTCAAGACATTGCATACACCTGTGAAGGGTTTGTTGATGGTGCTTATTTAAGGAGGCCTATCTACATTAAATAAGGGAGCCATTTATGTACATATCTGACATAAAGGGAACTGAAGGAAGGAAGCTTTTTTTTTTTCTTTTTTGCTTGCTTGCTTGCTTGACTTCACTCTTGATGGAAATGCATCTAATTTGTTGTTGCCACCAATTTTCCTTTTGCATTCTGTTGATTATATTAGAACTCAGATTCTTTGTACTTCAGTGTAGATTGAAGACAACTGGGTTCCTTCAGAATGTCATCTCCAGATTGAGACTGCTAAGGAATTCAGGATCCTGGATTAAAGTTATCAGTCTTTGTTGAACTACTGAAACAACATAATGCAAGTCAATATAATAAATTCTCTTTAATATATAATCATTCTATCAGTTCTATACCTCTATAGAGCTAGGCTAGTCAAATCTTAATAGTTCTCATATATATATATATATGAATGTATATATATGCACATTTTAAATCTAAATGCTGTTAGGTTTAGTGCATTAATTATGCAAAAGCAAGAAGATAAACATATGCCTTCTCTATTCTTAGAACATACAGCTATGCAACTTAATGTTTTTGTAGTTTTTTTTAAAGCAACCAGATATGTTTTTATACATTTATAAATTTTTTCAGGGGTTACCATTTGGTATTAGACAACTAATTTGTGTTCTATTTATTGAAGAAAACTATTTCAAAAGAGAATAATTATTTGATTTATCAATATAACACAGATGCTTGAAATTTTGCTTTTGTTTGTGACTATTTTGCAAAGCCTCATAGATGGAGCATAAATAAATGAGGGATTTAGTGTATTATGGAGAAAGAATTCATCATCATCATCATCATTTCTCCTTCTCATCAGTGTGAAATCTACATTTTTTTGTATTCTTTGCAGTATTTAGAAGTATCTCCAGAAAGGGGTGTGTGTGTGTGTGTGTGTGTGTGTGTGTGTGTGTGTGTGTGTCTGTCTGTCTGTCTGTCTGTCTGTCTGTCGGTCTGTGTGTGTGTGTTGTTAAAATGGATTTCTAAGAATTTCTCTGTGAACATTTTCCTTATATTTCTAGTATTCACTAAATTATCCCCACGACTCAAATAGATCTTCATGTTTTCTATGTAAAATGCTTTGCTTTATTTTTCATCCTGTCAACTAGGTTTGTTATAAAAGTAGCTGAATAAAGAATCCCACTAAAAATACATATGCTTTCTCAACTTGTTATATTCATCAAACTCATGGTACATAGTTCACTGATCATTTCCTTTGGAAAAAACCATTAAGCCTCAAAAATCTTTGTCTCATATAAAATTCGATAGGGGTCTACTTTTTTACAAAAGGGGTTTTACTGGCAGCCTACAGAATGGGCAAGATCTTCACCAACCACACATCAGACAGAGCGCTGATCTCCAAAATATACAAATAACTAAAGAAATTGGTTATCAAAAGAACAAATAACCAGTACAAAAGTAGGGTACAGAACTAAGCAGAGAACAACCAACAGAGGAATCTAAAATGGCTGAAAGACACTTAAGAAAATGTTCAACATCCTTAGCCATAAGAGAAATGCAAATCAAAACAACTCTGAGATTCCATCTTACACCTGTAAGAATGGCCAAGATCAAAAACACCGATGACAACTATGCAGGAAAGGATGTGGGGAACACTCCTACATTGCTGTTGGGAGTGCAAGGTGGTACAGCTGCTTTGGATTTTAGTTTGGAAATTTCTCAGAAAATTAGGGAACAACCTACCTAAAGACCCAGCAATAACAAATTTGGGTGTACACACAAAGGTTGCTTAATCGTACCACAAGAATTGAAAAGGTTCTCACCTATATTCATATCAACATTCTTTGTCATAGCCAGAACATGAAAATAACTTAAATGCTCCCCGACCTAAGAATGGATAAGGAAAATGTGATACATTTACACACTTGTAGGAAAATGGATGGATCTAGCAAACAACATATTGAGTGAGGTAACCCAGACCCAGTAAAACAAATATCATATGTACACACTCATAAGTGTCTCTTAGACATAAAGCAATAAAACCAAAACAAACAAACAAAAACCGACAAATCACAATCCCAGAGAAACTAGACAACAAATAGGACCCTAGAAGAAACATACACAGATCTAAACTACATGTTAAATAGAAAAAGACAAGATCTCCTGAGGAAACTGGGAGCATGGGGACAATGGGAGAGGGTAGAAGGGGAGGAGAGAGGAAGGGAGGGGAGTGGAGAAAAATATATAGCTCAATAAAAACAATAAAAATAAAGAACTTAAAAAGGGATTTTACACTAAGTTCATAATATTATATTGGAGAGATTGAGGCAGTTAATTTACCAAAAAAGTGAACTACTTTTAAAACCCCCTAAAATAGTGAGACATGTCATTGCACTGTAATGGAGTTTGATACCCCATGTAAAATATTTTAAAAGGTCTATGTTAGTACTAATAGTTATGTAAGGTGTACTGAAAACTTTTTATTCTTTTGTTTATATTTGAAATACCTTGCCTTACAATGTGCCTATGCTGAGGCTGTTATCCCACCTCAGGTTTCTGAGTGAATGGAAGAAAAGTTGTACAAGAATAGTTTAATCTAGTTTTTGATATTTGACTAATTAAATGATATTTCTATCATCTCTCTTTTCTATCAACTCTTTTCCCTCCAAATTCTTCTTCTTTTCCTTCTGCTATTTTTCTTCCATTAGTATATATTCTTTGTGTAAAATAATTATTTTATTATGTTTTTATGCTTGTAATTAAAATTCTTTGATCATGTTTTAATATCATTGCCTTATTTCATCTCCCTGCCTCTCTCCAATACACTTTCTTCCTAATGAGACCCCTTCTCTTTTAATGTATTGCTATTTTTACTAATTTTAATTTTATAGATATGTGCACATGAGTGTCAGTGTCCAGAAAGGACACAGACATCAGATGAGCAGTAGAGTTATGAGCAATTTTGAGGGGTCTCACTTTGTTGCAAGTAATTAATTGAACTGTATTCTTTGAGCTATGCCCTTCTAACTGATGAATCATCTATATAACTCAGTGCTATTATTTTCTTAATATGAATGAATCTCTTTATACACAAATATATGATTATTATTGTATTATAAGTATATATATAAACAATTTATTAGAATCACTTATAGTCTATGATCCAATTAAAGCAACAATGGAGGGTTATGGATGGAAAGTTCTATAATCCAGAAGCTGCTCATTCCACATGGCTGGATGACTCAGCTGGTCTTCAGTATATATTAGAATTCTGAATAAGTAGAATCTAAGGCCAGCAAGAGAATGGACAATGGACACACTAGCAAGGCAAGAGCATGCAATCCAAAGCTTCCTTTGTCCACATCCTTCCATAGACTCCAAGTAGAAGATGTTGCCCAGATCAAAGGTTTGTCTTTTCATATCAAGATCCATATCAAAAGTATTTGTCTCCCTACTTCAAAGGCTCAAACTAGAAGTAGATTTAGCCACTTCAATCTAATCTCTCAATGGTGTGCCCTCCGTTTCTGTGTTGTAGTTCATTCAAGATGTAGTAAACTTGATAACAAAGAATAGCTACCACATTATGCTTAAAGCATATTTACTTTGTCTGTTCAACAATTGACTGACAATTTTTACTAATTCCTTGAATTGGCTATACTGAGTAGTGATTCCAGAAACATAGATGTATGAGTATATCTGTGCTATGCTAATCTAGATTATCTGAGTTATATTCTCAGGTAAGGTATAGTTGGCCCACATGGTAATTCTATTTTTCTTTATGAATTCTTTATGTGAATTTCCACAGGTGAATATCTGGTTAGCTTCTCTTCCTACATTATAAGAATATATTCCCTCTATATACCAATCATTATTTTTTTGTTTGTAATTATATACATTCTGCTTATTTTGAAATGACTCTCAATATACTTATATATGCATTCCTTAGTGACTAAAGATTGTTAAAATTTTTTTTAAAGTATTTACTTGTCATTTGTACATCTTTTGGTAAATATTTATTGAGTTTTTTTTATTTATTTGATGCTTTAGTAATTAATTTTTGAGGGTTTTATTGAGAGAGTAAAATTTCTCTTTTAGGTGAATACTTAGCAGTCATTTTCTGCCACTCAGCAGACTGCCTCGTCACTCTGTTTATTATTCCTGTTGTACAGAAGCTTTCAATCTGATGAATCATCGTTTTTGCTATTATGCCCTTCCTATTGAAGAACCTCACAGAAAAAAATAATCACTAGATATAAAATCTACTCTCCATGAAAACTCTTATATTAGATCATACTTCTAAACAAATAAAAATCCCAAGTTATAGCACCTGTGTAACTTGAATCCTAGACAACTACCCGGAGACTGCATAAAATAAAGACATACACAGAAGCATGTATAGTTAATCTGGGTTCAGTTCAGGTTCATATCTCCACACATACTTCCATGGTAATGCAGAATTTAAGTGTGTTTCGTTATAACACAGGAAAAGGGTTTTGGTAAATCTCTGTGTGTTTCTACAAGTGAGCAGTATCAGAACATATAGGAAGAGGAAGCCAGCTGTTAGACATTGTGTACACTGATACATAGTTAGACTACCCAAGGGAAGCTTTGCCATATCTCTAGACTGACCCATGAGAAATCAGTTTGCCAATTTCTCATGTATTTGAGACCATGGAGTTCTTGGCATTTCAATACTGATATCAACAGTACACATTCATTCATCACTTCATCCACTGAAGACTTTCCCTGAATCCTACATTAGGTATATTTTGCTTTGCCCTGCTTTATAATGCAAGTCCATCTTTAAAATGCTACTAAAAGAAAATATCAATTACATAAGGAATATTTTTTTATATTCCTCTTTTTCTATGGCATAGCATCTTATGTTCCAAACCACAGTGTGGATGACTAAATCAATTGTAATAAAACTTTGTTATTTAGTTTCTTAGATATATTTCCATTACAATTTAGTTTTTAATAAAAATTTATCTAAGTTGTAGGAAAATCTAGTCAGGAATAAAAGTCATGAAAAGTTTCTTACATTCTACTTACAACATATGGTTACCTTTCTGCCAGAGTATTATGCCACAAATATTATGACTCATCATTCACATTTCATCTGTGTTGAATAGAAATGATTTTTTACTTGACAGGATTTAGAGTCATCATGGAAACAAATCTTTGGGTTATGGTGACTTATAACTATCTGTAATTCCAGTTCCAGGAGATATAGCAACCTCTTGACCTCCTTTGGAACCAGGCATGCACATGATTGTTCATACACACATACATCAAAGAACAAAAATCTACATGTAAAATAAAGTCTAAAGATGATTTAATGAAGGAAGTGAGGCATTCATCCCTCCCTATTTCCTGCCTGCAAATGTAATGTGACCAGCAAGATACAATTTTGTTACCATTTCTTCTCAGACATAATTGTAGGTAACTATTTGACCTATATATCAGAATAAAAGTTCCTTAAATTGTTTCTTGTCAAGAATTTTGTCATAGGAACAAGTAAAGAACTGAACACATTTTCTGCTATAAACAGTACTGCCACTTAAGTATGCTACATCTGTTTAGGAGAGTATCTTTACATCTTTTGACACAAATAGCATGAATAATTATCAGAAATTGCTGCTTGAAGCACTAGGTCAATAGTCCAACATATTTACTGTTGTAGATGTGAAGCATTTGCTTAGACCAGAGAAAAGTGGCCCCTTTGTTAAGGAAGGAATCCAGATTTATAACCAAAAGAAAACCAGCCTATAGCTGGGGGCTAAATGGAATAAGATGCATCCAATGCCAAAGAATAGAAGAAATTATAATCTCCTATAGGAAATACGTTCTTATGGATGAAAGGAACACTTGATGCAGATGCTCAGAGACTTTCATTGCTATGCTTCCCTGATTTCTGACTCTTTTCTAAGAAAACAAAAGCAGAAGCATTTTCTGTTCATTGCAATTGAATCCTACTAAAAGACATCAAGTGTATGGCTTTCTTGTCTTGTGTGACCTCCTTTTCTCTAATAAATACCTTTCATTTCCCTTGGGGATAACTCATGTGGCTCTTAATCTGGACTGCCCTCAGATCCCACCTCTTGAAATCTGCAGGCAAAAATTAAGAATTCAAAATAAGCCAAGTATGGTGGATGATACTTGCAAATACAGTTCTTATGAAGATAAGGTGGAAAATTATCATGGGTCAAAGTTCAACAATGTCTGTGTAGTGAGTTTTCAACCAGTATAAGCTACAGAATAATACCTTGCTTTAAGATAAATTGATAGATAAATACATGCATACATACGTAAAGCTAGATGAGACACATAGATTGAAATGTGGAACATAAGCATATTTTGTTGCAAAGTATAAGTTTTACCCATTGAAGGTGGGCAACATTCACAGAAACTACTTTCCTAACTTACATCAAAAAGCCTTAATAATACTTTTAATGTATTGAAGGAGACTGGAGAGGCAGGGAGGAGAGCAGAGATAAATGTACAGCTCAATGAAATCAATAAAAGTAAAATAAATATTAAAAATAAAATATTGGCAATTTACAAAAAAATATTTCTAATGTTTACTGAACAAGCAACATTCCCTTATAGGTTTATAGCAGTCAGATCATGTACGGGGCAATTTATTGACTCTGAGAGAAGGAGACAATCATGTCTTCATTATTTATCAGAAAAATGTTATACTTCATGTCAATATTCTAAAGTCTAGGGCTCATGGACATATGTGTAGATAGTTACCTAGAACTGTACTTCCAGGCAGTAATATATTACAACTTCCTATCAGTATAAGAAATAAGACTCAGCTACCATTAGCCTGACCAATAATTGGAATCCTGTAACTTTAATCATTTTTTTCACAGTTTAAAACATTTCTAAAGAACCAATGCCCCAAACTTAATATACAAACTCTCAGGAAGAATATCTGCAACAATTCCCTCCTACTAAGTTATATCTGTTTTGCAAAGCTGTTTAATGGTAGATGTAGAGTCTGATTGACACACTCCACCTTTCCAGAGGATTGAGGTCTCCAAGAGAAATAAAAGTAATTTCTAATTTCCTGATGTTTAGCCACAGATTGAGTGATCTGGGAAACAAAAGAAAGAACATTATTTCTGCAAAGAGATTTTGGAAGCCAAATCAAGGACTCATTTCCTGATGTGATGTTTTAGTTTTGAGTTGGGAAATCTCTATTCCTCCCATGAAAGTAATGATAAAGAGCAAGAAAAAATTAAGCTTTTTACAAGAACAGGCTGTTGTATAAAGGCAATGATAGCGGAATTTACATATCTACCAGGCTAATATTCAGACTCACAAACTGGGCCTTGGGTTGACCAACGCTAGCATCTAAACAATCTGAGACCTGCTGGAACTTGTGAAGGAACTGGTCCTATGGAACTGTTTCTACAAGGTCTCCAAGACCTGGAGAAGCCACAGGATACCTCAGAGGAGCTCTGATGAGGACCCAGTGATGATGATGTACCAAAAATCACAGGCTTTGAACTAGACCACTGACTCATTGCAATGAACATTTGCCAGTCACGTTGATGGCACAAAGGGATAAATTATATGTCACACAGATGCCTCCAATGCCACCAGGATGGATGAAGAAGTGACAGAGAGGCAGGAGAGAAGGAGAAGCAGATATTTTTCTGTTCCTGGTGTGGTTTTTATTCTGTTTTGTTTTATGCGGGGGGGGGAGGGTTGTGCTTGGTTTTGCTTGCTTGTGTGGTTACCTTGTTTTGTTTTCTTTCATGGGGGATGATGGGTGATATGGGGGAAAGTGAGGTGAACAGATTGAAGTGTATTATGTAAAACCCCCAAAGATTCAATAAAGAAGTTAAGAAAAGACAAACAAGTGTGGAAAAAACTAGTTATTCCATAAACAACATAAAGATGTCAGAGCCTTGGTCCTGGGAGTCTCATAAACCGCCATAGTCTACAAAGACATGGAGGCTAATTTTCAGGAGATGAGGTAAGAACTGGAAATTAAACCCTGCAACCAAAGTGAAACTTTATGAGACCGCTGACATCTTAATGAGTAACAGAAACTGTGTATCACTGGTGATGACCTGAGTCAGAAGCCTGTGGGCTTTGCATTCAAAGAATATCTCAGCAACTGCTCTGGGCTAGGGGTCCTATAAAGGTGCTCCACATTTGACCATTTTAGCTTGTCTTGCCATATTTACAAGTTTATTTCCTCTGGGAGAGAAGCTGTGGAAATCTTGCTTTGCTTGCTTTTTGTTTTTTCTCTTCCTTACAGTTGTTACCCTCTTTTGTTGTCTCTGTTTCCCAAGACAGAAATCAGAACTTTCTATATTTAATAAGCTACCAAGGGGAGTCTCATACTCCAATTAGAGTTTTTGTAATCTGTTTCCATTAACAGGTACAGATTAAATAATCTGTCCCAAAAAATTATTTTTGCCTTCAAATTAGGAGTGATCAATTGGAGTGCTCTTTTTTACAGTTTGCTTAAATTATACAAAAAAGGGAGCAGTGTTTCCTCAATCCTGATGAAAAGTAAAGAACTTGGCATTGTTGCTGGCCTGACTTTATTGATCTTAGGCCCTCAAACACAAAGAAAATTAAAAGCAGAATTTTACATATTTCTCTGGTTACAATCTTATCTTGAGGTATCTATCTGGGCTGCTTTCAAACATCTGAGTAGTAAATCATTAAGAATCAAAGAGAGATTTATTTACAGAATGCTAAGAGTTCAAAAAGAATGCACAACTTCTACCTGAGTCTTAACAAAATAGCAACAAATGATTGAAATATCTATCCTCAGTTAAAACCTGACAGTAAGTTCTAGCATGTCTTGCCTAACTCCAGATTTGCCTTGGCTACTGGGATCCAAAATACCGAAATAGTTGGCTCTGAGTCAGGTACAGTTTGCCTTGTTCAGTTCAAGAATTGTTTTGATTGCCAGTCATCATTTCCCATCTGCAAATATAAGTGAACAAATACAGCATTGTATACTTGCTCAGAGACTTGTATATCAGATGTTGCCGACTTGTCTGACTCTGGAAATAGCTTGGCTGGTAGGAGTAGAGTTTAGTGTGTGTGTGTGTGTGTGTGTGTGTGTGTGTGTGGTGTGCATGTGTACACACAAGTGTGTTACTTATAATATATTTTGTATCATATATAAAACTTATATACATATAATATGTTTATTTAAATGTATTAATTAAATATAGTATGTATTATTTAAATATTTGTATAAAACAAATAATATAATTTTCAATATATAATTCAA
>PVIU01023363.1:0-27541 GCA_004026605.1 Ondatra zibethicus
CTCATGCCGGTAAGCCACAACTCAAGTGGCGATACACATTAATGGAGATGGGCTAAAATAATATGTGAGAGTTAGCCAATAAGGGGCTGGAGATAATGGGCCAGGCAGTATTTAAATGAATACAGTTTCCGTGTAATTATTTCGGGTACACACCGGGAGCCGGATGGCACAAGGGGCCCGGCGCCGGGAACGCAGCCCGGGCCCCTCATTACTACAGAGGCTCCGTGTCTCAATCTCTTTGTAGAAGGCAGATTTGGTAAGGCACTCATTTCCCATCTCACTATTTCTTACTTCTTCCACCAATATAGCTTCTCTGTGTGTGGTAAAGATGGATCTGTCAATCCCGTATTTTATGTTGTAATTTTTCCTCTTGGAACATATGAGATCCTATCAATGATTCTATATGCTTGATGTCCAGGGAATTTGCCTTTAACAGCTAGCACTATGTCCATTCCTGAGGCTTTTTCCCTATGCTGTGTATGCATGCCTTACTCTCCTTTCTAGAACTGTGAAATATGGTTAATGTTCCAAATGTTGTTTTCTCATATGTGCCTTTATAGAGTTAGAAAAGTTTACAGGATTAGGGGTTGTAGATTGTAACTCCAGATAAAAGATTTGAGAAGCATTAATCCCCTGTTGAATCTTAGGGAAAAATATTTGAAAAAAAAATAGAATTTCCAGGGAAACCTATAGCTATTGCATGAGTGATTGACAACTTACAAGTAAAATCCACCCAAAGAATCACCAAAATAATGAAAGAGAAAAGAGCCTGCAAGACACAAGTGTTTTGCAAATTCCTATGCTGTTCTGTGGACTGGTCCTTGCCAAATAAGAGTGTTTCCACAGGTGTCTTGACCTGAGGAAAGTCGTTGAACAGGTAGTCATATGCTGATCTGAGCCTATGCTGTATGGCTCACAACACAGTATTTTATATATATTTGGGTATGAATATTTAGTACTATATATTATATTATAATACATACATATATACTATATATATTACTAACTATATTCTGTTCAGTCTTTATAATGTTATTTATATATTTGGTTTTAGGATTAGAACTGACAATTTGGTATTAGATAGCAAATTAATAAATTGGTGGGCTCCTTCCTGAGTAAGACTATTTCTCCAGCTTTCAGCATTCTCCATAGAAGGACAAAGCATTCTCCTATTTTCTGTAGTTCTTTGTGTAGGAGTGAGGTTTGTAGGCTTCCCCCATCCACTTTGGCATGTCTATATTTGTTATTCTTTTATAGCTCATGTTTAGATACATTTTGGTGAGATATTAGGTGTGTAGATTCTGATATTGCTTTCTAATCATTTTTGGTTTATTTTCTGAAGATTTTAAGATCTCTGCTTTAAAGCGCAGTTCAATGAGCATATAATGTCCACTCTCCCTACCACAGAATGTGAGACTGGATGCTTTGACTCACTTTCATTGATGCACTCTGTACTGGTCATATATACTGGAGAACAAACATACCCAGAGATTCAAACATTTTGTGTGCATCTGATTTTGTGGTGTGATTCTGTAGAGGTAATTCATCTCTTGTGAGATGCTGGGGATTGAGCATGTCTGTGAAAATGTACAAATCTTTTGATTCAAATAAACATAGGTCACTTTGCAAAAATAAAATGACACATGGAGCTTAATCTGGAAAAAAAATCACAACTCTTCTTTAATTTTAGGCTAAACTGTGAACTGCGAATCTGGGTACCATAGGGGCTCAAGTCCACTGGGAATGAATTAGGTTATTGTACTCATTAGAAAAGGAGAAATTTGAGTTGAACCCTTAGAGATGGCATCATTTCAGATGGGAGAGAAATAAAAGATGTAGAATTCTAGTTGCCTGTAAAGAGAAAAATTCTCAGAATGAGCGAACGTATAGGAGGAGAAACAAAGATGGTATTCAATGAAGTAAAGGTAGCAACCAGATCATAAGGACAACATGAAATAGTCATCAGTTCTCCTCTCAGTTTGCCAAGGTCTCATTTTTCTTTTCAGACAATTCCCAAAGATGACTGAGTAGTGGGATTGCTTGAAACATTAGAGTTTAAATTTGTTTTCTCCCCTGCTAAGTGATTCTGAAATATAAATGCTAATACCTAGAGAGTTGAGCTTTCAGCTTACTGTGCGATTCCATAAGGAAGCCATTAATAATGTCAGGATGTGTTAAAAGCCTAGAGAGGAAAGAAACTCTAAACGTGAACTTTCATAACAGTACCTGAAATAAATTGTTAGCAAATATCAGAAAAGTGACAGATGGCATGAGATTTTTCTAGGTATAATTATTTTATAATGGTTCTAATTTTATAGTAACTCTTTAGCTATTTAATCTATTGACACAAATAAGAAAAGCTTTTAAGATTTATTTTTGGATAAATTGCAATAAAAAAATAAAACACTTCCAAGTATGTTTGCTTAATTTTTTATTGATTTTATTGAGCTATACATTTTTCTGTGCTCTCTTCCCTTCCTCTACCCCCACTTCAGTACTTTCCCATGGTCCCCATGCCCACATTTTACTCAGGAAATCTTGTCTTTTTCTACTTTCCATGTAGATTAGATCCATGTATGTGTCTTTGCTTAATTTTTAAAGTGTGAATGAAATTTTTGTAGATCTGAGGCCCAGATATTGTCAATAAGATAAATTATAAGATTTTAGTATCACTTTACTGAAAAATAATTTTCTCACTCCTCCTAAAGGCCTCTAAATTCATAAATGGTTTATAGAACAAAATTAAAACAGTCTCAATTTAGAAAGCCAGAAATGTCGATGACTTTATTGCTTAGAAGTAACATACTATGAATTAAACTGGGAAATTAAAAGCAATGAAGGGCAGTCACTAGAAATTTGAATAATCTTAGTGAGATGATATTTCACTATGTTATGGTAAAATACTTGTTATATTTTGAAATATATTTTCTGAAATATAAGAAAATAACAATATCCAATTTTCTTATATTTAAGAAAATTTAGTATTTGCCTAAGGAGGATATACACGTACAAGAAACATAAAATGTTTTTTCATGAGATTTTCATTATAGACAAACCAAAAAACTTAACTTTAAGACACTTTGGACCTATCTCCTATAATTAGATATTTTAATTTTTTTTATCCTATATTTATTTTATACTCAATTTTCTCTTTAAAAGTTTATTTATTAATATGAGTATATATGTATCTGTAACATTTTCAGGCTAGTGTTTTCCACTTTATGAAATTCCCCCATATAGATTTACAGATGTTAGTAAATGACCAATGGAATTAGCATCCTGGGAACATTTCCATTATTTCTCAGTGGTAAATAGAATAGGTTTCTGTAGAATCTATCATACCAGTTGATAAATGTTCTTCTATTGTCAGTAAATAATCTAAAAGTCCATATGCTACAGGAAGACTCCAGTTAGATTCTCCGTTGCACACATGGCATAGGAGTATATGCCAGTGAAGAAAGGCTGGATAATACATTAGTCACTGTTTCCAGGCCTTCTCATATTCATACCACCACAACTACAGTGTATACTTGAAAAACAACTGAGAATTAGCAGGAAAATCACTGAAATTCTTCACTAACTTCTGCACACCAAAATAACGAAGAAAGCAGCATAGGGCAGTTTCCTCCAGATATTTCAGAATCAAGTACAGAATTTGTATATATAATTACAGACAAATTAACCCAGAGAAGAAAGGGAAAATGAGATCATGATTATTTTTATAACCTGTCATAGTGAAAGAAAAAATTCTTTAAGTATACCTCTATCAATGTATGAGAAGACAAGTTTGAAAATAAACAATTTTTCATTATATACTACTTCAATAAAAGTAAACTAATTAAAAATTATAAAGTATTAATAAGAGGCAAATAGGTAGGTGAAGTTGGGAAATTTTCTCCCAACACATGGACATTTGTAAAGGAAGAGAGTTGTAGGAACTTTACATCATAGATTATATCTATAAATACATTAATGTATTTGTGTTTCAGTATTATTACATGTTTAATTTTCCCATAATATGAAGTTAATAATTTCCATAATTTATATGAAAATTATGGAAATATATTTTATTTCACAGAACAGTTATCACTGTTTATTTCTCTTTCAAAGAAAAGAATATATTAGTGGTAGCAGAAAAAAACAGAGGGTATAAGATTATTGGGGGTTGTGATATGTCTCAGAAGGTTTAGCAACTTAGCACAAAGCCTAACAACTTAAGTTTAATTTTTGGACCCTGAATGGTAGGAAGGGATCCTCAAATTTTCCTCTTACCCCCATCCATGTGCCTTGGAATATGTACATTCCCATACATGCAAATACACACAAATACACACACTACACAAATAAAAAAGTAAGTAAATATAATTTTTTTATCAAAGGACATGACGAAGTAAATTAATGAAAAAAACCTTACTATTTAAAAGTCAAGACCATATTGTCATGTACAAGCCACTAGATGGTGCACTCTGCAACTTTGTTGATTTCATATTTTTTCCAAATTTTGCAAAATATATCTAATGACTTACACATATGAGATATTTTAAAATTGCTTATTGCATTGTTAGAAATTTTGAGTATCTTCTAGCAAATTTATTAACTTCTGCTGTATAATTTCTACATACCAAATTATATGGTTACCTTATTTTCTTTAGAGAAATTAGACTTATGAGCGCATACATAAATCTTTTTCTCGCAAGATGTAGACATTGACAATGAATATATGTGTGAATATATATTGTAAAGACTTACAACTAAGGGGAAAATATTAATTTTGACCCTTAAATACAAATATAATTTACTAGGAAAAATGAATCTACCACATCACCTGTATTTAACCAATGATTCTGTTGCTTCCCTACATATTAACTTCATGTAATGCCTCCAAAAACCTGACCTCATTCAGTTTCATTAAACAATAAATCCTGTGGCAGACTTCTTACTTATAATGAACATATCAGGGCTTAACAATAGTGATAGTAACACATGACCTCATAGATCATTTATCTATGTTACATAGACCATATGTTAACTGATGTCCTATTGTCATATTTAAAAGATGGTTATTGCATAGTCCTTCCTTTCTTGTGTGAAAACACTAAAAAAGTTTGCATAATGCTATTTATAATATTTAAAGGGCAATACTTCAATAACTGTAAGAACAATATATCATGCTACATGTTTCTTTTGGGGCATTGTCATGGAAATCCGAATTAAATTTACCACTTAACTATAAAATTTAAATGTTTGTAGTGATGTGTTAGGTACATCAGTGTCTATGTCTCAGTTCCTGATGTTTTATAAATTTACTTACCAATATATAATGTGTTTTATTGTGTAATTAGTTGAAATAATTGGAAATAAAGATCACATATAAGTGATTGAGGGTATATTTTAGTTCACAAAAACATTTTCTTTATAAATACAATTACTGGGAATCAAGCTAGAACCATATGCCTCAAATTTGTGGAATTTCATGAATGCAGTAAAAGTTATACTGCTCTTTTGAATCTCAAGTGCATTTGAATTTTAACGGATGAAGACTACTGTAGACAGTTGATGAGAGTACTTATTTTTCAATTATAAATTTATTACATACTATAGATAATACCATTTACTTTCATTGTGATGTCCACAATTTTAATAAATTCTTTCAAATAAAAATAACTCATGGTTTATTGTTAGGGAATTAGGTCGGTACCATAAATAACCAAGCCAGCTCAAGAAGAACGGATATTTTTTAATGGTTAAAAAGGGGAAACTCACGCTACAAGAGTGGGACCCAGTGTCCTGTCTGTCCAGCGGACACCATGTGGAGAATGTAGGCATCTGTGTCCTCCTGATTTTGCTACCTGAACCCCAGGTAGCCACACCCTAATTAGATATGATTGGTTGATAGTTTCCCCATCATTTCCCTCTTTTGTCTAAACTAGATCTATCCAAACCCAACACAGCTATATACAACAGGAACAGATACCAAATATAAAATTACAAACAATAAACAATATCAAGCAAGGAACACATAACAAAAGTTTTTGTAAACATTCTATTTCAAGGAGTCTAACTATTGCATTGAAATTAAGCTTGGCTAAATCATCAGGAAGGTAACTACACTAATCCAATTTTCAACTCCATCAAAGATCTGAGAAGGGAAACATTATTACTTGAGTGAACGGGAAGTGCAATCAAGAAATTTCCAAAATGTGCAACAAATGACAGAGACAACTGACTACCTGGGCAATCACCCAAAATCTCATTTCAATGTTGAAGCAATCAACTTTGGCTAAGGCCTAAAGTAACTGACATACCATTTTCAAAGGCAAGAAACTTTTCAAAATGATCTTACTCTGTCTTGGCAGGATATGACAGTCCTGTTTAATCCATTTATGGATACCCTGTATCTCTGTCAGTGGTTGAGGTATGGGCATTTCTTTGCCCAAAGGCCAGTTCTGCCAAGAAGAAAGGCTCCAGGTGGAGTGTCTTTGGTGCTCAACATTCTCTCGGGAATAGATTGGTGTTGCCAGGAGCGATTGTGTTTCACCACCACGGAACTCTAAGTTAGATTAAAGGCCATTTTCTACAGCTCCTTGAAGAGGTTGAAGATTACCTATCTATACTGAATATAATCTCTATGTATCTAAAGAACCTGATTAGTCTAATTATAAATATGACAAACATAGATGACTATTGATCTATAATTCTCAATACCTATCTAACTTAAAGATAAGACAATAAACAACTGTGCAATAAATGAGGACAATGACCTTCAAATGTAAACATTGTATAAGTATCTTGATCAGAGGTAGTAATGTATACTGCGGTATGGTAAATATATATATCAATACATAAACAATGTTTTAAACAGACGTAGAAGCACACATGCATATAATATTCAATAGAATTTAACTTTGTATCAATATACAAAAATCTATATCAATATAATTATCTAAAAACAATAACTCACAAATACCAATCTATTATCCCGTCATTGAATTATTACTCTTTTTTTTGTTAAAAAGATCCATGAGCCTATAAAATTCCTCCACATCCCTCAAATGTATACCAATTATAATCAACTCCTAAATGATTTCCCTAAGCCTGAGAGTAAAGTTTGCTGGGAGAAGGGATATCATCCTCTACAGTTGCTTCCAGCTGTCATGAGGGCGATGTTCTTTCTAGGGGATCCTGTTAAAATAAATGATAGTTAAATTACAAGATTAATATTTGGCCTGGTAAAATTGCAAATAGTCTCTGAGTATTTTGTGGAGGTCTGGTCAGAATGTTTTAAATGAAGTGCAGCATTTCAGCTAACCAAGTTGGAACCGTCCTGTGCAGCTGATATCCAAAACAGGTCTTGTAGTAGCGCTATCAGCATCATGACGTCATAGTAACCAGGTGGAGGTGTTGTTGTGGGGCCACATCTTCTTCCTGGAAACTTCAAAGATTACTGCAGGGAAATTTATTGTTTATTATGGAAAACTTAAGCATTATATATAGACATACATATATATTCAATTAAAGGTAAGATAAAGGCAAAAATAGATATGAAGAAAGGCAAAGAAGTCTTATAAATTATTTTTTCCTTCTGTCCCATATCATGGCTCTTGACATGAGACAGAAACTCTGGGTTTTCTCTTAATAACAGGCCTGGAATTAGAGAGGGACTGAGCAAGAGTCCAACTCCAAAACCAGCTCCACATATTTATAAATATAAGTCCATTCATGTGTGTCTAAAAGTATGTTATGAATATTATCACTTATGGAATCTATTTGATTTTCTTGCTGATCCTTATAGGGTTGTAAATTGTTTCCATATGTCAGTATTCAAACATCCAGGATCCCTTGAAATTTTTGAAGATGAGTGGTTTCCTGCCAAGATAAGAACAGAACCCTGCCCCCATCCTATGTGTTTCTCTTACCACATGTATGATTATCATCATTGCAGATGAGCTGTCATTTATCCTTTCCAAGAGATTCCTCCTCTTCTAACCAAACCTTTATTAATTTTGATGGTATCCACAATTTTTCTTCTCCTGTGGAAACAAAAGCAAAACCCCTTCCCCAATGTAGAACATCTCCTGATTTCCACTGAGAGGTCAGCACATCCTTGAAATGAACCTGTTGGTTTAATTCAGCAGACTTTTCCATTATCCAATGTCTTTCTGCTGCTGTTGTCCCTTTCTCATTAGCGTTAAGAAAATTTAAGGTTAATAAAGCATTATGTAGTCTATTTCTGGGGGTATTTTCCACCCCTTTCTGTTTGTTTAACATATCCATTACAGTTCGATTTGAACTTTCTATAACTGCTTAACCTGTAGGATTGTGTGGTATACCTGGAACATGTTTAATATTATAATAAGCAAAAAACCGGTTCATTTTCCTAGACATAAGCTGGACCAGTATCCGTCCTTATTTGTGCAGGTATACCCATGATGGCCATGACTTCTAATAAATGGGTGATTACTGAATCCAGGTTTTTCTGATCTTAACGCAGTTGCCCACTGAAAACCTGAATAAGTGTCAATGGTGTGATGTACATATTTTAATTTGCCAAATTCTGAAAAGTGAAACACATCCATCTGCCAAATTTCATTCTTTTGAGTACCCTTTGGGTTAGTCCCTGCAGGTAGTGGTATTTGGTTATAGAAAGAGCAAGTAGGGCATCTCTTTATAATCTCGTTAGCTTGTTGCCACGTTATAGAAAATTCGTTCTTCAAACCTTTGCTATTGATGTTATGTTTTTTATGAAATTCAGAGGCCTGCAGCACATTTCCAATCAATAATTGATCAATTTCTGCATTACGTTGTGCTAGAGGACCTGCCAGACCCGTATAGGATCAGATGTGTGTTATGTACATAGGGAAAAGCCTATTCCTGTTCATGTCTTGTACCTGGATAAACAATGAAGTCAGTTCTCTATCATCTGGTATAAATTCAGTGGTTTCAATATGCAAGATAACTCTTTTAATATATTGCGAGTCAGTAACTATATTAAGAGGTTCTTTAAAATCCCTTAGCACCATAAGAATGGCATATAATTCTGCCTTCTGGACATAATTATAAGGGCTTTGTTCCACCTTAATCAATTCATCTGATTTGTAACCTGTCTTCTCTGATTTATTGGCATCAGTATAAAATGTACGGTCTCCAGTTATTGGAACATCATGTACGATTCAAGGAAGAATCCAAGAATATCTCTTTAAAAGGTTAAGCCTATTGCTTTTGGGGTAGTGGCTATTAATTTCTCCCAAAAAAATTACTACAAGCTCTTTGCCATGGTTCATTGTTTTCCCATAACTTTCTTATCTCATCAGCAATGAAAGGAACTATAATTTCTGCTGGGTCTATGCCTGCTAGTTGACAATATCTCAATTTACCTTTTATACTTAGTTCAGAGACTTTTTCCACATAAGTTTTTAATTTTATACTTAGTTTATGTGGTAAAAAGATCCATTCTAAGATAATATCATCTCTCTGCATTAAAATTCCTGTAGGAGCAATCCTGGAAGGCAATATGACTAGAATACAACTAAGCTCTGGATTCACCCTCTCCACATGTGCCTCCTGTATTTTTTCCTCAACCATTATCAGTTCCTTTTCTGCTTCAGCTGTTAATTCTCTGGGACTATTCAAGTCTTTATCACAATCTAAGGTTTTGTTTAAATGAATTATTAGATCAGGTGTTATCCCAACAGCCGGTTGTAGGCTGGGGATGTCTCCTAACAATCTTTGAAAGTCATTAAGAGTCCATAACCGACTCTCCTAATCTGTGCCTTTTGTGCCTTAATTTTTTTAAATCTATTTTATAACCTAGATAATTGACAGAATCTCCTCTCTGTATTTTTTCTGGAGTGATCTGTAATCCCTATTTAGTTAAAACTATCTTTACTTTTTCAGAAAGTCTTTCTAAGGTATCTATGTTTGAATCTGATAGCAAAATATTATCCATGTAATGGTAAATTATAGACTTAGGAAATCATTTACGTCTTATTTCCAATGGTTGACTCACAAAATATTGACACAGGGTGGAGCTATTGAGCATTCCCTGTGTGAGGACAGTCCACTGGTATCTCCTAGTAGGCTGAGAATTATTATAATTAGGCACTGTGAAGCCAAACTTTTCTCTATCTTTTTCTTGTAAAGGTATAGTGAAGAAACAATCCTGTAAATCAATAACTATGAGAGGCCATCCCTTTGGTAATAGAGACAGCAGAGGAATTCCTGATTACAGAGGGCCCATAGGTTGAAGAGCTTTGTTGATACCTCTAAGATCTGTCACCATTCTCCATTTTCCAGATTTTTTCTTAACAACAAATACAGGAGAATTCCAGGGCTGGTTGATTCTTCTATATGTCGAGCATCTAATTGCTCTTGTACCAGCTGTTTTAAAGCCTGCAACTTTTCCTCAGCCAAAGGCCATTGTTTGACCCATATTGACTTCTCAGTCAACCATTTTAAGGGCAGGCCTTTGGTACATCTCAAGGGTTATCAATTGCTTTGTGGTCTTGTACAAAATGGCCAGTGTTTATCATCTGTAATATCGTCTAATATTTTCCTCAGAAATATAAGCTTTAGGGGCAGCAGGAATGTTAATCTGGGTATTCCATGGCTGGAATAAGTCACAACCCCATAAATTCACTGCAATATTTGTTACATATGGCCTTAGTTTTCCTATTTGCCCTTCTGGCCCTATGCATTCAACCCATCTCATGCTTTGTCTTATCCAAGATAGAGTTCCAAGTCCCATGAACTGAACATCTACCCCCTGAAGAGGCCAATTCGGATGCCAAGATTCTAGAGTAATGTTACTTACATCCGCACCAGTGTCTAATAAGCCTTCAATAAAAATGCCATTTATACACACCCTTAGCTTTGGTCTTTGATCATTTATAGAAGTCTGCCATAATATACATTTCCTCTCTCCCGCCAGATTTCTTGACTCATTCTCCACATTTATCTCATCATTCAGACCATTATTGCTTTTGACAGCAGGCATGGGACCTTCTAATTTTCCTGACGAGACATTCTCCACAGTAAGCAGGAATGACTGGACCACATTCATCACAGGGGCCTACAAGAGGCCCCCCACAGAGATTCCCGATGGTATCGGGTTGCCTTGTCTATCGCTTGTTAACCTACATTCATTTGTCCAATGTCGGCATTTGCCACACCTCCTAAGTAAACCTGAAGGCTGAGTCCTCCTGTTCCTGTTATTTCCAGAAGAGGCATTATTCCTGGAAATCTGTTGTCTACAATCGCTTCTCATATGTCCCATTCTACCACAATTAAAATACTTGGTATTTTGATGTCTTCTCTTACCATTGGAAATTGCTTCTCCTACCCACGCTTCATTACCATAATCAATAACTTGTAGAGATAATGCTTCTATTTTAAAACCATTATGAGTTTTCATTATGAGTATATAGTAAAATTTAGTGATTTATTTTTATGTGTATATGTATTTTGTTTGCATGTATTTTGTCTATGGTGTCATTATATACTGCAAATACATATCAGAAGATAGTATCAGATCCCCTGGAACTGGATGTATATATTGTTCTGAGATGCCATGTGGGTGCTGAGAGTTGAACTCTAATCCTCTGCAAGAGCATTCAGAGATATTAACAGCTGACAGCAAGCCCTGGTAGAGGCATCTGTCTCTTGGAGCAGCTACATGGATTCTCTTTGACTCCACCTACTTTGTTCCAGCATTCAATTTAGTTTTCCTGCCTAGGTATATTCTGTCTGATCACAGGCCAAAGCAGCTTCTGTATTCATTGAACAATAAAAGCAAAACATATACAGAAGGACTTCCCACATCATCTCCCCTTTTCTATATAAATAAAAAAGAAAGTTTTAACTTATCATAGCAAGATTACATGCAAAAAAAAGTTATCAAGGAAGAATTATAGTTACAATATTTAGTCCATTTTCATTTAACAAATTAAGGAAAATACACTATCATGTATCCTATCTTTGTGAGTCTAAAGTTTTTATCTCTAATCTATCTTTTATAATTATAACTATGTTTCTTCAATGCCATCAAAGATTCCAGAAGGAAATAATATTACCTAAATTAACATGAAGTGCATTGTAAACAACTTCCAAAACTCTAGAAGGCAGAGTCATCTCATTGCTTGGACAGTCAACCAAAGTTCTTCGGTATCATTGGAGCATCCATATTCAGCCTATAGGCCCATAATATCTGCCACACTTTCCCATAAAGAAGAAAAATTCAAAGACAGTTATGACTATATTGGACATTTGTCAGTCACTTTCTTCTGTGTACTAGAGAATATTTTTGCAGACTCTTTCTGAATCAGGAACCCTGAAGGACTGTCTCACCTTTAGGCAAGTTCTGCAGTCATTTTTCTGTGGCTCCTGCATGCCCAGTTCATACAACATATCAAACAGTCCAGGCAAGAGCAGTTTCTTGCCCAAATAGCCAACAAACCCCATAAGGAGCCTCTTTGATATCTATCATCCTTTTGAAGTAGATTGGAGCTGCCAGGAGCACACGCATATCATTGTCATGAAATTCCTAAGTTCTTAAAAACATTTGAAATGGCATATTCTGTAGTGCTTTAAAAATTTTGAAGATTATCTATCTAACAGAAATATATTTCCCACATATCTAGAAAACCTACCTAACATGAATACAAGCTTGACTATTACAGATGACTATTAGCCTGTATTTCTTAATTACACATCACATTATTAAATGAGCTGCAAAAACACAATGCCTTAATCAAGAGCAGAAACATACATATAACTAAGTTAACCTTAAATTTTAAACAATAGATCAAGATACATACCAATGCAAAATATTTATCTCTATAGCATATCCCATTTTAAGTATAAACAAACATTTAAAAACAATATTTGAGGAATTTGGGTGTAGTTCTCTCCAAACTGCGTCCTGCTTTTCTGTTGGGCAAAGTATTTGGTGGGGAGTGTTCATGGAGACTTGTCAGGTCATCTTGGTCCATCAAACCACGTTAGTCTGGAAGTAATCCACAGGTTCTGATCCTCTGTGGAAACAAAAGAAGAACCTCTTTTCCAAAGCAACATATCTCTAGACCCAAATTTTGAAATCAAGATACCTTTAAAATACATATGTTGGCTTAACTTGGCAGCCCGTACAATGCATTGTCTCTCTGTACTTAGCTCATTTACAGTGAAAATTTCAAATAAAACACAATAATATACATAATCCAGACTCTCTGTGTATATTCCATCTTTATATGGCTTATTTTTCTTTACTCCTTTAATCTATGGCTTTCTGTATTGTGTCTCTTAAAGACTTAATTCTTTTCTTAAACAATTTACTACTTTTTAGAGCTCTCTATGCTCTTTTTCTTCTCTGTACCAAGCCTGTGCACATTCATCCAACACTGTGAATCATTTAGAGATCTTTTACATATGATTTTTTCTTTATTACATGAATATCTTTAATTACTTTTTGACCAGGACTACTTTTTTCCCCAAATGCTATGCAGGCATGGCAAGGATCAATTCTGCCTGTTGGCTTTGTCTAGTCTAACACAGCAGAAGCATGTTCACTGCCTCTGAGAGCCATGTACATCACCCCATTTTCAGGCACACAATGGGTCTATGATGCCATTAAGCATGTTGTAGTGGTGTACTCACAAAACCCGTTTAAATATTCTGTAGCTGGACCTCCTGAAAGAGTCAGAGCTGTTTGTACAGAGCATGTATGTGTCAGAGCATATTTAAAGAAGCTGCATTTTTTTCTGCTAACGCTGAATCAGAAAGACCTCATTTAAATGAGCTGTGTGCTCCTTCTTACTGCCAGTAAACAAAGCCTATCCAAAGGGGGAAAAATTGCAGCTAAACTTTGTGTGTGTGTGTGTGTGTGTGTGTGTGTGTCTAGAAATTTTTATAAACTCAGGTTTATGTTGATTTTGTTTGCACACATTGGCACTCCAATTTGTTGAGGGAGGTTGTTTGTTTGTTCCTGACTGCTCAGACGTGAAATAATCACACGGAAAATATATTATTTGAAATACTGTTAGGCCAATAGCTTAAGTGTAGTTCTAGCTAGCGCTAATATCTTAAACTAATCCTATTTCCATTAATGTGTTCATCATCACAAGTTTGTAGCCTACTGGCAAAGTTTTGGTGGGCTCCTGCAGAGGCATCCTGTAGCAGCTACATGACTTCTCTATGACTCCACCTGCTTTCTCCCAGCATTCAGTTTAGTTTTCCTGTCTAGATATAATCTACCCTATCATAGGCCGAACAAACTCCTTTATTCATTAACCAATAAAAGAAACACATATACAGAAGGAATTCTCAGGTCAAGGAATAGAACTGTAGAAGTAGTTGAGAACTCACATAAGATCTATATGTTCCAGGCAGATGGAGAGTGAGACTGGGTGTCACATTTGTTTTTGAAATCTTAAACAATCCACAGTGACACACCTCCTTCAGCAAAGTCATATCTTAATCATTTCTAAACAGCAACTGTGTACTAAGCATTAACTATATGAGACCACATTATCATTATTTCACAAAGTATTTCATAGTTTCAAACACTGTAGTGCTGCTAAAATAATGACAATACTATTTGGTAGCCAACGTTTTTAAATCCTTAGTACATAACTGTGTATTAACTTAATTAGTTATTATAAACTCCTTGTCATGTTAATAGTATTATTACTGGTGTTTTAACAAATAAACATGCTCATTCACAAAGTGTTTAAGTAATTTACCCAGTCAGACAAGCCACAGAATTAATAACAATGAAACTGCATTTAAGCTAACAATTTATGTTGTGTGATTAAGAATTTAGCTGCTTTGATTGTCACAGAGTAGATGTTCAATTAGTGGTTGTTGTTTGATAAAATTTCACAATTAAACCCTTTCCAAATTATATATTTTTTTAATCTTTCAAAACAACTAATGATAATTACTTCATAATACAAACAAAGCTCTCTTAAATACAGAACTCTGATGAGAATAAAGCAGTCAGACAGATAAATGGAATCATTGTCTGGTTTATGTTGCATTGGAAGCTGAAAATAACAACTTCAACAAAGTCAATTTTCTAAAAAGAAAGTTTCCAAGATAAGTTCACACAGCAGTAAAAATATAAACAAGCTTAAAATATTTTAGATACTTTAAGTACTAAATACAGAGAAGATGCCTGGGTATGCACACCTCTAGGTAAATGAAATAACTTTCAAAATGAAGCTCAGACCCTATCTCAAGCAGTTTTAATGCGAGCCTTTGACAATTAGAGACCTCATAGACCATTCAGGAAGTGTGCTCTTCTATGTTTCTTAGGAAACTCTGACAGCTTCATAGATACTGATTGCTTGGGCTGTGGTAAATAAGAAGTTTCATTTTACATCTCTGCTAACATGGCAACTAAATACATACACATTATTGTATGAGAAAATAATGCTTCTTAGTGAAGAAGGAGATGATATTGTTTGGATACTTTGACTGTTATATGTATCTATGTTGTTATCTCTATTCCATTTTATAGGATCTAGTTTCTTAGGAAGCAAAGGTAACTGTGTTTATCTTGTCACTCTAAATTTTAATCTCTAGTAACTATTTATTGTGATATATAGTACTGAGAAGTTTTTTTTATTGTTTTTATTGAGCTATATATTTTTCTCCATTCCCCTTCTATCTCTCTTCCTTCCCACTTCCTTTCTACCCTCTCCCATGATCCACATACTGCCAATTTTCTCGGATGTTCTTTAGTTTTCTACTTCTCAAGGATATTAGATTAATGTATGTCACTCTTAGGGTCCTCTTTGTTGTCTGGATTCTCTGGGATTGTGAATTGTAGGATGATTTTTCCTGCTTTATGTCTAAAAGCCATTTATGAGTCAGTACATATTATATTTGTCTTTCTGAGTCTGGGTTACCTCACTAAATATGATGTAATCTAAATCCATCCAATTTGAACAAAGATTTCAAGATGTCATTATTTTTTCAGCTGTATAGTACTCCATTTTATAAATGGACCACATCTTCATTATCCATTCTTCAGTCAAGGGGCATTTAGGTTGTTTCCAGGTTCTGTCTATGACAAATAATTCTGCCATGAACATAGTAGAGTACATGTCCTTGTGGTGTGATTGAGCATCCTTTGAGTATATGCCTAAAATTGGTATTGCTGGGTCTTGAGGTATATTGTTTCATAGTTATCTGAGAAATTGCCATATTGATTTCCAAAGCAGCTGTACAAGTTTTCACTCCCACCAGAAATGGAGGAGTGTTCCCTTGACCCCACATTCTCTCCAGTATAAGCTGTCATCAGTGTTTTTGATGTTGGCCATTCTGCTAGGTATAAGATAGAATCTCAGAGTTGTTTAGATTTGCATTTCTCTGATAGCTAAGGATGTTGAACATTTGCTTAAATGTCTTTCAGGCATTTTAGATTCATCTGTTGAGAGTTCTTTGTTTAAGTCTGTACCCATTTTTATTTGATTATTTGTTTTTTTGATGCCCAAATTCTTGAGTTGTTTATATATTTTGGAGATCAGTCTTCTGTCTGATGTGACATTGGTAAAGATCTTTTCCCATTCTGTAGGCTGCCTTTGTGTCTGTTGACTGTGTCCTATGTTTTTTAGAAGCTTTTCGGTTTAAGAAGGTCCCATTTATTTATTGTTGCTCTCAGTGTCTGTCCTACCAGGGTTATATTTAGGAAATTGTCTCCTGTGCCAATGTGTTCAAGTGTACTTCCAACTTTCTCTTCTATGAGGTTCAGTGTGGTTAATTTTATGTTGAGGTCTTTGATTCATTTGGACTTGAATTTTGACAATAGATACGGCTCTATTTTCATTCTTCCACATGTTGATAACCAGTTATGCCAGCACCATTTGATGAATATGCTTTCTTTTTCTTTTCATTTTATATTTTTTGCTTCTTGGTTAAAAATTAGGTGTTGGTAGGTGTGTGGATTGATATCCGGCTCTTTGAATTAGTTTCATTGTTCCTCTTGTCTGTTTTTATGCCAATACCAGGCTGTTTTCAGTGATATGGCTCTGTAGTAGAGTTTGAAGTCAGGGATTGTGATAACTCCAGAAGTTTCTTTATTGTACAGGATTGTTTTGGCTGTCCTGGTCTGGGTAGGTAGAATTAGCGTAGTAAAAGTGGCACTCTTACCAAAAACAATCTACACGTATAATGCAGTGTCCACCAAAATCCCAGCAAAATTCTTCACAGACCTTGAAAGAACAATAATCAAGTTCATATGGAAAAGTACTTTAGATTTAAATAGGTAATATTTTTCATTTATTCTTTGAAAATTTCTTAATATATGCAATAAATTTGATCATGTCCATTATATATTTCCCTCTTCAACTGCCTTCATAAGTTCCCAAAATGTTTCCCTACTAGTTTCTTGTATTTAATTATATAATAGTTTTTGTCTAATTGGTGTGGTTAGGCATGAGCATGGGTATGGGGCCATCCATTGCAGCATGCCATTCCTATCAGAGGAAACATTAAAAAAAGAATGATTCTTCCTCTCACAGCACCTACTCACAACTAATTATTTCTCAGTAACTTATGGGACTATTAGAGTTCCTCCTCCATAATAGAAAACAATACTATAGTAGTTTTAGGAGTATTTTTGCTTAAACATAAGTTTATTATTTAAATGTTTGTTTCAAATCATGCAAAAATTCATATGAGATAATAAGCTACATTTCAATCTAATGAGAATGAGTATCTTAATAGTATATAATAATACAATCAATATCAAAGAATAGTCATAACACATAACCTTATAGTCAGTTTTACTTTTAGTACATGATATTTAAATGTTTTGGCGGAAGTAATTAAAAAGGTCATTATTTAAAATTAAATTCCAAAAATTTAAGGGAGAACATGTAAACTTCATACACTATTAGAAGCAATGTAAATTACAGCCACTGTTGTGGAACAATAAGAAAATTCCTCAAACAACTAAATAGCATTACTATATGGCTAGTATTTTTACTTCAAATTATATATGTATTTGAAACCATATAGTATTAATTAAACTTATGACTGAAATAATTAAGAAGAAAAAATTTATTTTTACTTGTGCATTTAGGGATGGAAGGGTCCATCATGGTGAGGTAAAATGGTAATAACTAACATCCATGGAATCAACAACAGAAATCTTTGAGATAACATATTCATCTGCAAAAATGAAGAAGGATGAGTGAAGTAGAAGTAGGTCACATCTATGAATCTCAAGGCCTGTTCCCAATAAAATACTTAATCTAGCAAGATTATATCACCTCCACAAACTGTGCTACCACCAGAGAACTAAGTATTCAAATACCTGACCACATAAGGGATATTTCTCATCCATACCATTACTCATGGACACAAAGCACCTTTGTCTCTGTATGCTTAAATTATTATATGATTCATAACAACCACAGTAAGATGAACTAGATCTGATTCAATAAACAAATGTTTAATGAAAATCAATGAATGTTTATAATAGAGCATTATTAGTAATATTATTAATAAGCATTATTAATAATAATTATAATTACATGAAAAGTAAATGCATTTACCAAAATTTATAGCCGTAATGTAATTGAAAGTTTAAATCATTATACTAAATAAAATATATAGGTTACAATAATACTATAAAATATTTTAATTAATATGCTCCAAACTTGGAAATTTATAAATATAAGAAGTTGATTAGTGGAAATTTAAAGCAGCGGGACTAATTATAGTGAAAGAAAATGGGGAAATACCCTTATATCACCATTGAGAATTTTGTTCATCAAAGTAAAATAGATTTTTAAAGTATTTCTGGTGATGTTAGTTCATAGAAATAGTGGAGGAGATAAATTATGTGAGGGATCATTTTGAGTGATAACAATATTCTAAAATTAACTTTCCCTTCATTTAATATCAGTGCATATACTTTAAAATTCTCAGTAACAGTTTTAGTAAAATATATTGTGTGTATCTTATACATAAATCATTTCTCTTAATGCTCTATTAGTAGGTAGAGTCCTATGTAATTCTTAAATGTGGTAGTTACTTTTTGAGGAACTTAATTTACTAATTTCATTCAATTTAAAATAATCTTAAATAGGAATTCATTAAACCATATTAGAGATGATAATAATCAGGGAACTCTTCATAAAGAAACATGCATGGCATAGCATAGATAGTAAATGTTATAGCTGTATCTAAATAGTACATTTTCATAATGTATACTTTTGGCTAAGATACCTCAAATTAAATCATGATATAGTTAATCTATTTACATTTACTTACTGAATCTCCTTTGTGCCAGACACTTTTGGAGACACTAAGTACTCAACTGTGTTCTAAACCTTAAAAAAGAAAAAAAAGAAATCCCTGTTATAATAGTGCACACACACATTCTAATATGTGAAATTTAAAACTCTGTAGACATTGGTCCTTCAGAACTGAAAAAACTTCTTGGGTAATATCCTTCTTGTCTATAAAATGAGAATTAACATTCAAACATGATAATAATGCCGCTATGTGAGCAAGATGATTTCCTTGTAAGACTGTCTATTATATAATAAATGAAAGGGTTTGATTGTAGTGACAGTGAACTTTTCTGTATTAGTACTTCTGTAACAGATATATTTGACATTATCACTAACATTGATAAATATAGTATATGTCCTGGTTTATTTACTGTGAAAGTGTCATATATAACTTTTCTAATTTTGCTTGAATACAATCATGCATCCCCTTGCAGAGCAAGAATTGAAGCTCAAATCTTTTTGTTTTAAATATCACAATCTCTTTACTGTACAAAAGACACTAACTATATTATATTTATACATATCTTAAATTTGTAGAATAATGAATGAAGCATAAAATTTCTATAAGCAGTCTATTAAGTATTTTTAAAGTGACAACATGTATTTTAGATCGAAAAGGTATTAAGCAAAGATGTTGAGATGAAAAATTGGCTTATTGTTCCAAAATTTGCTATTATTTGTTCCACAAATCCATCAGAATTCTAAAATTATAAGTAAACCAGTTTTGTACTGAATAGTAGTATATGCTTTAGATTCATCAATTCTGATTTTAGAGACATGTGCCCAAACTCATAGACCTGTAATAGATTTTTGAAATATTTGTGGCATAAAATATAGGATCAATTAGATACTTACATATCTTCCAATATGCTTCTATATGTTCTTTTAATTCTGGTGTTTGCCTAATGGAAATGTACTAAGTAGAACCAACTCATGATAACAGATTATATTTTTCTTTGTGTGATATGGATAAATATAGTACTTTACTATTTACCATATATTTGATTTTGCTTTTATTCAATGAGGATTCTCAAATATTGTCAAAAGTAGCACAACTTAGCAATACTGTCATTTATAGTGTATAATTCAGATAAACAAGCATATTTTACAAAGAGATAAAATGAATAATATTATGTCTTTCCTTGGTTCCCTAAAAATTTGATTGGTAGTGAATTTTTTAGTGATGAGTGGCAAACTTATCTAAAATATACTGCATACTAAACATAATTTTATGAGAAGTAAACAAAATAATCTACCATAATTCTATAGAATACTGAGTGGTATTTTCAGTACTATTCTTTATATATGGTTAAAAGTGAGAAGATTTCTTGTAATTAGATTGGTTTATGAACAGTTAAAATGTTTACTATAATACTGAATCTATATCATTCATAATTGGAAGAGATAGTAAATCAATAAACACTGATTATATAAAGATGTAAAAACACCTTGGACAGTTGCTTCAGACATTATCCTTAATCTATGTCTTTGCAGACACATTGAGTTTCAGCACTCATCCATGAATGGTTGAATCTCATCAATTCATATATATTCATTTATTCATATACAAACACACACACATATATAATATGTATATGTATATATGGATCCTATCTCTGGATGCATACCATTATGCCAACTCTGTAAGTTCAAATTGTGTTTATTTGACAGATAAAAATTCATTCTCTGAGACTGATAATAGGCCATTGTATTAAAAATGTATGCTATCTTTTCTTTGTCATGAAATTGAACGTACTCCTCTCTGTATTTACCAATACTATATCCAACTTTCTGTGATTGTTTGCTTTCTAACAGGTTGTCTGCAAAAGTTTTGCATTACTGTACAATGAACAGGGAACCAAAAAAAAGTAGAGAAGTGGACTTTGGAGATAATAATTACTTAGAAATATAGACATAGTTCATTTGTTACATAGTTTCTTTATCCTTTAAAATTCAGAATAAATCTGTAAAGATGAATGTTCTAAAATATTGAGTCTGAAGTGTGAATTAACTGAGAAAATCACCAAGAAAACAGTTTTAAATAAATTGAACTCTATGAGTTGATCTTGATAGTTTTAATCAATTAGGTACACTGAATTAAATTAAGATATCCCTTTTAAAAACCACCAAATTTATTGACTTATCATTTATAAATAAATATTGTCATGAGGTCATATGGATAATCTGTATGTTGCTTTTTAATTAAATAATTTCTAATGAATTTAGTTCATCCTGTTTGAAATAATAAATGTGTTCATATAAAATATAAAAACCTGATAATTCAAAATTTGATGAAATGTATATGATATCAAATAAGAATATCTAATGAAAAAGGTAAGTATTTTGGCTAATGCCTATGTAGGTTAAGTGAAGCTTTTAAAAGCAATCAAAGTTTAATATGTTTGCTCATGTTATTACATGAATTTTATAGTACTTTTAAATTTGTTTGTTCAACCACTGAAATCAAAGCAAAACTATATAATATTACACTAGTAATACTGACACAGTTTTGTGAAAAATGAAATAAACATGAAGTAATCAAATTAGAGCTGATTTTTGCCTTTGTTTTTTGTTTTGTTTTGCTTCCCTTGCCTCCCAAATCAGCGGAGATCTGAAGGGAGAAAAACAGGAAAGGTAAGATAGCAAAATATTTTAAGAAATGTTGTATTTTTATTTATTTTGCTTAACCTTATCTATTGCTCCATGTAGTTAAAGCTATCAGTATTTAATATGACATATATTATGGTTCTGCCTTAGAAGAGCTTCACATTGGGCTGTCTTGATATTCTGTATTACTTACACAGTTCTAGATCCAATTTCCAGGACTTATTTTATTTTCACCAATACTTTCTTTTCTCACTGTTCCAAAAATAAACGTACTGTTAACAACATTAGTTTGTAGATGTCTAGGTAATACATGTTTTATGTGATAAATTTTAGCTGTAAAAAGTTGTACTTTTATGTCAGTTCTCATCAGAGAAGAGATAATGGAAAATTAGTGAATATGAGTGAGGAAACTCTGGTAGCATCAAATAAAGAAAATTAAAACTATCCTACTCATTTATAATCAACAAAATATTACTCTTTGAGGGACAAATCTGTAGAATATCAAATTTCAATGTGAAAAACTTTAATTCTGAGATATATATGAGAGTTAAGTCTTCTGAGTAATGTTTTTGTTTTGTGTTTTGTTTTTTATTTTTTATTTTTGGTTTTTCGAGACAGGGTTTCTCTGTAGCTTTTGAGCCTCTCCTGGAACTAGCTCTTGTAGTCCAGACTGGCCTCAAACTCACAGAGATCCACCTGCTTCTGCCTCCCGAGTGCTGGGATAAAAGGCATGCGTGACCACTGCCTGGCTCTTCTGAGTAATGTTAGCTTTCCAGAATCCATAAAATAAAATATAAAGATGATTTACACATTCTACCAAATTGTATCTCTCCTTAGTTAAATAGCTGACCACAAGTATTAATTAACTTTTCTTTTATATGACAAACTTCCTGACATTATATCTTGGGTTTCTTATCATGCTTTCAGATCGAATGAACTGTAGTAACATTGAACTTCTGACATATGATATTACATTAAGCCATTAACAAATATTCATTCAAGGCACCTGCATATGTCTGTTTTTACTAATAGACTAAATATAGATAATTTTCACTATGAACTATTTCACTGTGGTTTCATGGATCAAATCTGACATTGGGAGAATAACTAGATAAACTGGGCTCTGCCAAAAAGTCTTGAGCTACATTTGATGCCCTTACACACTTTTATAAAGTGTGAGAACTTCCTGAAAATGGAACCTTACTAGAATGTCAAAGTGAATTAGCATTAATGTTTGAAGGAAAAAGTAAAATAACAGTATCAGAGTTAAATCAATATACTTTCCCAAGGGTTTTCAAATGTTTTTATGAACTGTCTTTAAGGTCACTATGTCTTTGGAATGTTGAAATTTTGAAACTTACTCCAATAAGAAGACCAAAGTCCATAAAAAGAATAATAGAATTGTCCATTTAAAACATAAAACCAAATATAATTGTTAATAAAATGGCTCTAGGTACAAAGGAAAGAAGATTGACAGAGAGAAAGTAGAAACTTTAAATTGTTTGCAGTTTGGGGGTGTTTGAATGTTCTCAATAATTTTTGTGAATTTAAAAGTAAGCCCATTGACATTTATTTTAAATTTGTGATTCTGAACAATAGTGTCTTTATAAAAGACATTTTGTTATGTGAAAACAAATCAGAACTTAAAATGGAAAACATTATTCAGAGAT
The DNA here is from genome assembly GCA_004026605.1 of Ondatra zibethicus. Classification (NCBI taxonomy): domain Eukaryota; kingdom Metazoa; phylum Chordata; class Mammalia; order Rodentia; family Cricetidae; genus Ondatra; species Ondatra zibethicus. The sequence continues at coordinate 23,576 of PVIU01023363.1, forward strand.
ATGACTAAGAGAACACTGCATAGCTTTGGAAATCTACAAGGTCTCTACAAACAACAGAATTGTTTGTTTTATTATTAGGTTAGGTGAAGCCAATAGAGATAAAGCAGACTCTGTATGCAGATTGTTAAGAGGAAGCTGGGCAAACAAGAAACTTATTCAGAGCATTCCAAGAAAAAATATGCTGTGTCAGTTAATTGCCATGCACTAAGGATAGAAACACATCTCAGTTTTTTAAATAATTTCTCAGTATTGGGTCATGCCCAGGCCTGGGTTCAAAGGAATGATAAATGCATTACTAAGTCTTGTTTAAAAAATAATGCACAATCTTAAAAATTGACAATTCTGAACATTTAGCCAATTTTCCCCTAACTTTCTCAAAAAAAAAAAATAAAAATGATATAATAATGGGAAGACAGAGGGAGATGCCGCCATAAAATTGCCAGAGTCAGACATACAGAAACTTTCCCAGTAAGCCACCATCTCATGGTAGACACAGATTAATAAAAATCGGTTAGTTTAAGGTGTGAGAGTTGGACAAGAAGAGACTAGTTATAATGGGCCAGACAGTCTTTAAATGAATACAGTTTCTGTGTAATTATTTCGGGGCTTAAGCTAGCATGTGGCCAGGAGCCGGGTGGCCAGGACCAAAAGCAGGCTTTCTTCCTTACAACAATAATGTGCTAATGTCATGATTTATGTCCAATCATTATATGTGTATACATATATTTATGTGTATGTGTGTGAATGTATATAAGCAATTATAGTATATATGAGTATGTAAGCATATATTTATTGAGAGATGTTCTTATATAAATATAAAAATAGATCTTATAATCCCTTTTGTGTCTGAGGAATCCATTTTATTACTGAAGAAACAGTTTTACAAAGAATTTTAATAACTAGTATAAGGCTATTGACTCACAAGAAAAGATCCAGTATTTGAATCTGAGCAGTCTTTTTCCAGAAACATTCCAAATGATAAATGACAAAAGCTTGGTATTATGAAAAGAGCTACTCATATTATAATCAAACAATGATTTAATTGCATTTCAGTTTTGCATTAAATAAGTTCTTATGATGGCATTTTAATGGTATTCATTTAATAATGATTTAAAAATATTTCTGATGGTAGAGAGATGACTCATAAATTAAGAGTTTATATGACTCTTATGAAGGACCAGAGTTGTGTTCTCAGCAACCAATTCAAGTGGCTCCCAACTGCCATTAACTACAGCTCCAGAGAATGTGGAGCCTCTAGGCTCTGTTTACAATGCAGCAATGCAATCATGTACATATACCCATGAACACACACACACACACACACACATACACACACAGAAGCAGAGACAGGGAATAAGAGAATTATATTCAAATTTTTAGTAGTGAATAATTTTTATTTTCAAGTTCTTTATAATGGAATTTTAAAAATTTTTAAATCATAAATTTTTGGAACGATTTCTGTTCATTATTAGGCTAAAATGCATAATTAAAGCTGTTTAACTAGTCTATTACACATATCTTGATATAATATGGTTACTATATACCATAAAAGTGAGATCTGTCCTCTGATGTCCTTTGTTTTAGGTACATTACATTTATGTATGCATTTTGATGAGTATTTTGGATGTTAAATTTGAGAAGCTATAAACCTTAAATATATTAAGTGTCAGAATATTCATTAACTTTTAATTTATTGCAAATGTTTCCATAAAAGATTAATTAAACTTTTGCACCCAAGAACTTCACCTATTTAGATTTTAATTAATTCTAAACTATATCTTTTATGCTCAGTTTAATTCAGATACCACATTCATAAAAATTAAGAACAATACATTATCTTATGCCTTCATGAATGCTTGATTGTCTTCTAGGTTCTAAAATATTAAAAGAGAATTTTTCAATGAATTTCCTAGATTTTAAATTTAAGAGGATTAAGAGAACTCACTAAATCAGGCCTATTTTTATATTCTAAATAGAAGTTTTAGGTAGAAATAGAAAGTCTTTGTGTCAATTCTTAAATATGATATTTCACAGATCATCTAGTGGCATTCAAATAGCATAATAAAAGCAAATGCCACACTCCACAGTTCATTCACTCTTTAGCTAGCTGATATTCTGGCAGATAATAGCTAATTAACAGGAAAATGCATTTCAAAACAAAGCCACTTTGACTGAATAAATAGTAGCAAAATTTCTTTTCAACTAAATGAAAGAATAGAATTTCTTGTAACATGTTTGGTCAGTAATTTTAAAATAAAATTATGACCACTCACTGGTTGTTATACTTAAACTGCTGTTTTATCTTTCTTATTTATCGTTAACATGGGGTTTTTCATATAGAAATTTTTGAGAGCCCTCCCCTCTTTGGAAAAGGCTATGTCTAAGATGCCCTGAGGTGTTGCACAAATGGCCTGGTTGGTTAGAGTTTATGTTCACCAAAGTGCTAAACTGAAGATGGCAGAAACAGAACTGACTGAAATGCTCCAAGGAATATGTTTCTTATTTCTTTATATCTGCCTGAGGTGATTTTCAAAAGTGGCTCCTTTCTGATTAATTTCCTGGATAACTGAGAACAACTATAGTCTGAGTGAAAGCGAAAAGGCTTGTCATCTGCCTATCTTCTTATTCCTATCATTTGTGTACTCATTTGCTCCCAGCTTGAATGAAGACAAAGACGTTGAGTGACAACATTAGAGCAATTATGTGTTACTCTCCTTATTGTGCTGGTATCTCCAAGGTACTTTCTTTGAAGTTCAGCAAGCCAGCCATATTTGGAAGATTTTTCTTCACTTTAGGTAGTCACCTGAACATTTAATTTGGGGATTTGAATAAAGAATGGGACCTTGATTTATTTTATAAGCTTTTATCCAAATGTAGTTAAATCATATGTTATGCTGCTGAAAGTATGTATCTATATCCTTTGTATGTACTGAAGGATTATTTTAATATATGGTTATTTTATACTATTATTACCTAACAAATTCATGACACTAAAGCTACGACAATTATGAGTTCCATTTTTCTGTTTATTTTGCTAGTTTTCACTATTAAAATTTTATTTTAGTTCTAGCAGTGTGACAAGAAAATTAAATAATATTAAAGTCTTCAATTTGGCATTATTATCCAAGGAATCTGTTTACTCTCATACTGCATAATTTTCTTAGATAGGAACTTCTAAGAACATTCTGTTGCAGACACACTCTGAAGCATTTTGCAGAATCATAACAACTTATTTTTCCATGGACTATATTGGTATTTATTAAATATAACAATAACTGAAAATTTGATTAAACTTGAGTTGAACTCTAGATATTGTTCAGACACAATGATATTAAATTGTTATTAATTGTTATTAAATGTTATTAAATTTCTATACCAATTCTTAAATAACTGTCCAAACATTTTCAACATCTTTTATTCCTTATACAATTTACTCCCATAAATACTTAGGTTACTTTAAAACCTGTTATTTGAAAATAGACACCACCTTTGAAACCACAGTATGCCTCTGACTGCCTTTCTTATTCTATCTTTTATTTCCTCTTAGATTTTGAAATATTTGGCAGTTTGTTTTTTTTTTTTGATTTTCAATTTTTTTTTCTTTTTTTTTCCATACATTGTTTTGTTTTATTTTTTCCATTCAAGAACATAATTAAAGATAAAAAATTTTTTTTTCCTTTCTTCCCCTTCTCCCGGTCCCCTCCCACTACCCCGACCCCTCCTCCCTCCCCCTTCTTCCTTGAAAGAGGGCATGGTGCCCTGCCCTGTTTGGAAGTCCAAGGCCCACCCCCATCCCTCCTGGCCTAGGAAGGAGTGCATTCAAAAAGACTCGGTTCTCAAAAAGTTAATACATGCAGAAGAGATAGGTCCTGGTGTCATTGTTTGTGGGTTCTCCATCTGCCAACTTTCGCCGCCACATTCAGAGAGTCTGGTTTGATCATATGCTCATTCAGTCCCAGTCCAGGT
>PVIU01023364.1:0-27541 GCA_004026605.1 Ondatra zibethicus
TGCCCAGCCCTCTTCAGGGTAAGGGTTAGGCCCAGGCCCACATCTTTTCTTCCTTGGGCCCAGGCCTCTCAGTGTAGTGTTAGTCCCAGGCCCACATCTTTTTTTCATTGGGCCCAGGCCTCTTCAGGATAAGGGTTAGGCCCAGGCCCTCATCTTTTCTTCGTTGGGCCCAGGCCGCTTCTCGGTAAGGTTTAGGCCCAGGTCCACAGCATTTCGGCATTGGGCCCAGGCTTCTTCAGGGTAAGGGGGTTAGGCCCAGGGCAACATCTTTTTGTCTTTGGGCCCAGGCCACTTTGGGTAAGGGTTAGGCCCAGGCCCACATCTTTTCCTCATTGGTCCCAGGCCTCTTCAGGGTAAGGGTTATGCCCAGGCCCACATCTTTTATCATTGTGCGCAGGCCTCTTCAGTGTAGGGTTATGCCCAGGCCTACTTCTATTATTCTTTGGGCACAGGAATCTTCCGGGTAAGGTTTGCGCCCAGGCCCACATCTTTTCTTCATTGGGCCCAGGTCTCTTCAGGGTAAGGGATAAGGCCTGGCGAACCTCTATTCTTCATTGGGCCCAGGCCACTTCAGTGAAAGGTTTAGGCCTATGCCCACTTCTTTTCTTCATTGGGTTCAAGCATCTTCGGGGAAAGGGTTAGGCCCAGGCCTACATCTTTTCTTCATTGGGCCCAGGCCTTTTCAGGGTAAGGGTTAGGCCCAGGCAAATATCTTTCCTTCATAGGGCCCTACAAATTCAGTGTAAGGTTTAGGCCTAGGGCCACATCTATTCTTCATTGGGCTCAGTCCTCTTCGGGGTAAGGGTTAGGCCCAGGCCTACATCTTTTCTGCATTGGGCCCAGGCCTCTTCATGCTATGTGTTAGGACCAGGCCCATATCTTTCCTTTTCTGGGCCTTGGATGTCTGAGGCTATGGGATTCATGCAGAAAAGACATGTATTGTAAAAGTTGAGCACTATTACGTTAGTGTTCATGTCAGCTTAGCATCTCTGAAAAAGAGAAAGAGAAACATCAAAACAATAGACGTAAGGATAGTTATTGAGGAGAATATTCCTGTTCTTGTATATCCTTCACCCGTGCTCACGGACACATGCGCAAACACAGACGATACAAATTTTACATCATATGAGTAGATAGATGACTATATAGTGAGGAGACACAGGTAATCCTTTACTGTTTTACACACGTGGGTTTTGGCCTTGTACTTACGGAAGTACTAAAGACTCCAGTTCTGTCCATGTCTTGGGGACAAGTGCACATCCAGTCCTCCTCCTCTAGGGGACTTTACACCTGGCAGGAGCAAGTTCAGTGGCCATGAGTCAAATTATCCAAAATGTGCAATGTATAATATTTAATCTATCATTCCTAAATAAGGTTGTCAGGAAATTTGTGTAGACCTCTGAATTGGACTGTGCCACCTGATAGATCCTGGACACCGAGCTGACTGTTAAATTTGCCCTGTAACCTATCCCCTCACTGCCACTCAACACAGCTTGAGGTAGGAGGATATCATGAAGTTTCCAAACATGACCCTGCCGTTGTAGTCGATGATGACGTCTGCGAATGTCAGTCCCTGAAGAACGGGATAGCAGCAGAGCTTCCTCCTGTTAAAGTTCAGGACCAGGGGTCCTGAGACAGGTAGTGGCTGCCTCAGCTGATTTCACCTTTTCTCACAAAGTACAGGTGTAGATTAGTAGAAATAACAAACTAACATAGTAGCCACACACATTAACATGTATGTAGAGATTCATGCACAGGTAATAGATATAGTAACACAAGTTTCTTAAATAAAAGTACAAGTGTGAAAATTCGATATTGAGAGTGTGATATAACTACATATGGCCCAGTAGTGAAGGCCTAGGACCCGAATAAAGATGGTTGCTTTCAGGCAAGTTCACATCTGGAGAAGCCTAAGAGAAGGTTCCAGTGAAGCACTTCCTGTCCTCCTTGTGCTGTGCGTGCCCCCCACTGAGGGATTGTCACAGTTGTTGGTGTACGCTGTTTATTGTTGACCTTCTGTGGGTTCTGCCCTTGACTCTTAGACCAGGTCATCTCTAGACCTGTTCTTTGCTGTGTATAGGTTCCTGTCCTGGATATTTTGTGTGGCACGTCACTCTGCAGACAGGCTTGTGTTCACTGATCTTTTGGCTTCTTACCAGGATTCCTGTGTGTTAGATCAGGATACCTAGAACTGCATTGAGCCCCAGTCACCATCATTCAGGTCTTTGCTCCTACACCTATTTGCATGCTTGTAATACCTGAAGGCACACGCCCTCATATATGTACAGTTAAACACACACACACACACACATCCAGATCATACATGGTGTAACATAGCATTTAAATATAAATGTCCATAGTGGGCAGGATTTGGGGTTAGGAAGATGACTTTAGTTCTGTTTCATATTCTGTCTATACTTCAGTCATAGTGAGCATAATCCCTAGTTAGAAATGAGAAGATTAATGATGGGAAGACGCAAAGTCCATTCAGACCCCTACAGTGGAGTCTGTGAAGCATTTCCCACCTGCCCTGGACACTCTGGGCTGCCACAGCTGACAGATGCCTGGACTCAGAGCACAGCCACAAGCTCCATCCTGCATCAGTCAGTTATACGGTTTGGGTGATGTCATCTCTTGGCCTCATTCTCTGGTGAGTTGTGGGTGTCATCTCCATGAATCCTTGTTTGGCACATTCCTGAGCTTATATCACAATAAATAAATCATTTCTACTGCTATGACACGGGTCCTGTTAAAAGGCACCTTGGCTGAGCGGTGGTGGCACACGCTTTTAATCCCAGAAACCAGACAGGTGGATCTCTGTGTTTTAGGCCAGCCTGGTCTACAAGAGCTAGTTCCAGGACAGGCCCCTAAGCTACTCAGAGAAACCCTGAATTGAAGAAAAGGACCCTCAAAACCACATTTTGCCTAATACCCTTTTTCATCCTCTACTTTTCAGTATAACACAGTGATATTTAATTAGGCCGTATTCCCAGATATCCTGCATGTATGTCTCCCTCCACATGGCTCAAATCTCACAGAATACCTGCAATTCCTTCTGGAATCCAGTCCACCCCCACAGACACAGGGTTCCCTCCCATCAACAGCACAGCCTTTTCCTTGGATATTTTATGAGATAACCGAGGCCTGACCACACCTCTGTCCAACTTCTTCCTCTCTGTCTGAGTGTAGCATGAGGAACCACCATGCTTTCCCACACTGCTGAGCACACTGTCCCAGCAGAGTAGAAGGCCGTCCATGTGGTGAGGTCATCGTTGTTAACAAAGTAGGACTATAAAATCACCCTGACTCTTACAACAATGTGTATATTATTAGTAGGGAAGATATGGGGCTGCATTCAGTGTCCTCTCTAAGTTATTTCGTTCGTATGATATAAACCTGCAGCCAGGAGCACACATGAAGGTGAAAACCATGTACAGAAGGAGGGAATTAGAGGGTAAAGTCTGCCATGATGTTTCTTATGACAGTGACAGTAATGTTTGTTCAAAGTTTGTATCAGCTATGAGTTCAAATGAAGACATTGGTACAACAGAAGTCCTTAGTGAAGCACACATCACTATCCTTATTGCTTTTTCCCCTTCCTTGGACAAGCTCTGAGTGAAGGTCTAATGTGGGCATGTGAACAACAATATTCATCCTTCCTTACCAGGGCTACAAGCTGGAGTCCTGGTCCAGAGACACCTGTGTAACTTCCTTCCAAGGACCCTGTCGCTGGTGAGAGGAGGGTTTCTCTCCCTGTGGTCTTTGGGGGCTAGGCTCACTGCTATGAGACTTCTCATCCCTGCTCTTTCTTGTCCTGCTTAAAATGAACTGTCCTCTGGCAGGAACATTTCCAGTCCCTCACTCTGTTTAGTCTCCATATTTAAGGTTCCGATGAAGAAGTGCCTCACACTGAGTGAGTCACTCATGTGCTGAATTTCAGGTAGTGTCCCTCCCAGAAAACAGCCCAAACTTACCCAGACACTTGAGCTGACTTCAATTCCCATCCCTCCTTGGTGGATACTGTGTTGTCTTCAGGCAAAGAACACTGCTGTTCCTAGGGCAGGGCTTTACCTGTGACCTCACAGAAGGCTCACCTCACTGCATTCTGGGAATCTCAAAGGGCATCACGGCCTCAGTTACTTCCCAGCTTGGTCCCTCCATATTCTCTCCCAAACTGTGCTAAGCATCCTTGGAAACACTTAAATTTGGGGTACTAGATGGAAGTGTTTCACCGAGACACCTCCATGGGAATCACGCACATACATCTTCTGTCAGCCCTCAGTGTTTCTGAGGTTTCTGCTTGAGAGGAGAAGCATGGTTGACAATGCTGCTTCCTCATCTCAAATATCTGAGCCCACACTCTTCCTCATCATCTCAGATTCTCCAGAGACATCCTGGTTTATTGCTGGCACTCACCTACAAGGTGCATTCCTCTGTTCTTGTAGCTGGCTTTAAAAATAACCATACCTTGTTTTCTACCCTTACCTGTCTGCACTAATAATCTTTTAGTGTGTAATGGGCTGTGAATAATTAGCTGAGTCTTTGCCTCAATGGCCCTTAGTTGTATAAAAACAACTTACAAAAATAAATAAATACATGTTGGATAAATACAGAGCATGACTGAATCACAATAGATTACCCTGCAGGCAGAGTGCAGTTTGAGGTGCAGAGAATCCCGGAGGCACATGCTTTAACTTATCCCATCTTAAGTGGGTCTTACACCTGATAATCTGTGTTTGTCAATGACCATGCTGTCCAGATATGTTTCAAGCCACTATCCCTGTGCACGTGTAGGTTATGCAGTGCTGGGAACTGGTTTTTTAGCCCTTCTCTGACTAGGGACTCTTTGTCATGTCCCTTCTTCTGTGCTGGGGCTGTGGTCTCTCAGCCACCATGTTTCCAGTGTTCTCATGAAGGGATGGAGGATGGGAAACATGACTGATACCCAGTGTTGGAGATTGCTGGGCACTCACGACAATGGAGCCACCGTACATTTTCTACAGGGATTCAGAATGTTGTAAAGTTCAGCAGATGATCATGAAAAGCTTTAAATGTTTGACTGAATTTGCTTGGCTCTGTCCTTGCCAACAGAGTGTCCAGCTTCTGCCATGAGGATGTTTTATGGGAGTGACTCTGGGCTTTTGCATTCATTTAGTTCCTCATGTTACGTGACTCATGATCATGAGGAGTTCTGGGTGTCATTTGGAGATCGTGGGAAGTCAGAGCACCTGATGGAAGGACAGGCTTTTACAGAAGGTGAAGGATTGGCCATTGCTGGTTCCTAAGTCTTGTCATATTGCCCTCTCCTGCACAGACTGTTGTGACTGAAGCTGGACATCAGAGACACAACACGGGTTCTATGTGGAAATATTTGGGCACAGAGTGACCTCTGTCATTCATTATTGTGAGAAGTTGTTCCCTCTACTCAAAGTATCACCCTCCCTTGCATGTTGAAACTCACACTTAAGTGTGATTTGGATTAAATGACCCCCATAGTGACATTTGTACATTCTCTCATTAGCCTATTCTCTCTCATGACGTCTCTTTACGTCTTTGACAGTAGAAATAGTGTGAGCCTTGTTGCACTATGGTTTCTGGTGGGGATTCAGATCACATCGAGGAAGAGGACTGGGAATTACACTCATGGGCCTGAATGTCCTGGGCATGTGTTTTACTGCTGAGCTGTACTCCTAGCTGCTCTCTCTAAAGCTTTAAGATCTTTATCATTTGGGACGCACACCATGTTCCATTTCATTCCAAGTGGAGCCCCCAGGCATGGGACAGATTGGTGTGGGGTTCTCATTTTCCTAATGGTCTGTTCTTGTCTCGAAATGTATGGCTCCACAGAAAATACTATTGTTCTCCTCTGGGAGCTGTTACCCATCCCACGCCTTGACTGTGGAAAAACCTAAGAGATTCTCTAAGTATAAGGATGTCAGATGTCAGACATAGGTTGGACGGATGTGGCAGACATGAGGAAAGCCTTGTCTTCATTTGTTCATGGGGATCAGTGCCATTAAGCCTGTCCTTCAATCAACTTTTGATTAACCTTGCCTATCAGAAACACCTACTAATTACAATCCCTGAGTCTTTACCATAATAGTCATGGAACCATGGAAGGTGGGTAGTCCACATTCCCTTGTGTTTGTAAATTCAAAATTGTTCCCATTAGAATAGTTCTGTACTCTGGCAGCTGAGACTCTTTACTAATATGAAAGTAACATTTCATATTAGTCACAGGAAAAATACATCAAGAGGAAATCTCAATACTGAACATCTATGCCCCAAACAGAAGGGCATCCCCATATGTTAAAAAAAACACTGCTAAAGCTTAAATCACACATTGAATCCCACACACTAATAGTGGGAGACTTCAACACCCACTATCACCACTGGGCAGATCCATCAGACAGAAAATTAAGAGAGAAATAAGGGAACTAACAGATGGTATGAATCACATAGTCTTAACAGACATCTATAGAACATTCCATCCAAACATACAAGAATAGCATTTGTTACTGCATGACTAGAATTTATTCTAAACTGCTGTAGTCCATGTAATCTGTAGAATATGTATGTTGTGGTTTGAATGTGAAGTGCTCTGCCACAGACATGCTCATGTGTTTGGACACTTGATCCCCAGCTGGTGGTGCTGGTTCGGCAGATTGAGGAAACATTAGAGGGTGGAGCCTGATTCTGGAGAAGGTGGGCCACTGGGGATGAGCCTTGAGGTTTTACAGCCTGGCCACTCTTCCTGGCTGTGGGTGCCATGTGACATCCACCACATGCTCCTGCCAGCCACCTTAAGCTCCTGTTGCCATGCCTCCTTCACCATGATGGGCTGGATCCCTTCTTAAACTGAGACCCTCCCCCACCTCTGTGTCCACCCCCCAATCCACTCCTCCTCCCTTTTTGGTTAGGAAATGGCAGGTCTCCCATGAGTATCAGCAAAACATGGCATATCTGAATGCAGTAAGACTAAGCACCTCCTCATGTACTCAGGCTGGGCAAGGTGACCCAGTTGAGGAGCAGGGTCTCAAAGCCAGGGAAAGAGTGGAGACAGCCCCAGCTCCCACTGCTAGGAGTCCCACAAGATGATCACGCTACACAACTGCAATACATACGCAGAGTATCTAAGGTCAGCATCTTGCAGGCTCCCTGGTTGTCTGTCCAGTCTCTGTGAGCCCCCTTGAGCCCAGGTTAGTTGATGGTATGAGCCTTCCCATGGTGTCCTTGACACCTCTGGTTCCCACAGTCCTTTCTCCTCCTCTTCTTCAGGATTCTCAGAATTCGGTCTAACGTTTGGCCGTGGGCCTCTATCTGTTTCCATCGGTTCCCGATGATGCCTTTCTGATGACAGCTGTGCTAGGCACCAATCTGATCGGAGGAGGTGGCCAGTTCAGGCTGTGTATCTGCTATTGCTAGGAGTCTAAAATGGGGTTTTCCTTGGAGATTCCTGGGAGATTCCCTTAGGCCAGGTTTTTGCCTGACCCCCAATGCCCTCCTTTCCAGCAGTCTTTTTCAGTACTCCCCTCTACTCCCCCACCCCAACATGATTGCTCATGGTCCCCTCCCACCCTCAGTCCCCTCATGAAATCACTTCTATTTCCCCTACCCGGGGAGAACGGAGGTCTCCCCATGAACCGTCCTTGTTACCTAGTCTTTCTGGGCCCGTGGATTGTAGCATATTTATCCTTTATTTCACAGCTACTATCCACTCATGAGTAAGTACATACCATGTTCATCTTTCTTTACCTGGGTTATGTCATTTAGGATTTTCTTTAGTTCTGTCCATTTGCCTTTAAATGGTGTCCCTTTTTTTAACTACTGAATAATATTCCATTGTGTAAATATACCACATTTTCTTCATCCATTCCTCAATTGAGGGACATCTAGGTTGTTTCCAGGTTCTGGTTATTATGAATGAAGCTTCTATGAACAAGGTTGACCAAGTGTCCTTGAGGTATGATTGAGCATCCTTTGGGTACATACCCAAGAGCTATAGAACTGGGTCTTGTGTACACTGATTCCCATTTTTTCAAGAAATTACCATACTGACTACCAAAGTGACTGTACATGCATACATTCCCACCAGCTCCACATCCTCTCCAGCATGGGCTGTCACTTGTGTTTTTGACCTGAGCCTCTTTGACAGATGTAAGATGGAATCTCAGAGTCATTTTGATTTGCATTTCTCTGATGGCGAAGGATATTGATCATCTCCTTAAGTGCTTCTCAGCTACTTAATAGTCTTCTATTGAGGATTCTCTGTTTAGATCTGTACCCCATTTTTAATCAGATTATTTGGTTTGTTGATATCTAGTTTCTCATGTTCTTTATACATATAATTTTGGAAATCAGCCCTTTGTTGGGTGTGGGGTTGGTGAAGATCTTTTCCCATTCTGTAGGCTGCTGTTTTGTCCTAGTGATGGTGTCCTTGGCCTTACAGGAGCTTTTCAGTTTAATGTGGTTTCATTGATTGCCAGTTTTATTGCCTGTGCTGTTGGTGTTCTGGTTAGGAAGTTTTCTCCTGTGCCAAGGCACTTGAGATTATCTCTCTCTGTCTCTTCTATCAGGTTCAGTGTACCTGGATTTATGTTGAGGTTTTTGATCTACCTGGACTTGAGTTTTGTGCAGGGTGATAGATGTGGATCAACTTGAATTTTTCTACATGTGGACATCTAGTTGAAGCAGCACCATTTGTTGAAGATGCTTTCCTTTTTTCCCAATGTATACTTTGGCCTTCTTTGTAAAAATCAAGTGTCCATAGGTGTGTGGATTTACATCTGAGTCTTTAATTTAATTCCATTGATCCACATCTCTTATTTTGCGCCAATACCATGTGGTTTTTATTGCTATAGCTCTGTAGCAGAGCTTGAAATCTGGAGTGGTGATACCTCTGGGAGTTCTTTTATAGTACAGGATTGTTTTAGCCATCCTGAGATTTAAACACCAGCTTTAAGTGCAGTTTCTGCTGCACTGCTTTGAGCCAATGCTCTGTCAAACCTCAGAGGCAACACTGCTTATTTTCACATGGATCTCAGCAAGCTGAGACGCTACTCTCCAGCTGCCACTGCTGGGGGGGGGGGCATCAGCCTGGCCTCGGGACAGACGAAAGGCTTTCCCAGCACATATTGCTATTGGTGTTTTTTGCCTTTTGGGGGAGCAGGTTTGGTAAGATTGCTAATAGGGAGCGGGACCACTGTTCTTAGTATGTTAAGAACCTTTTCAGATGGGTAGAATAATTTTTAAAGTGAGGGCCTCTTGAAATTGTGTCCACTATAAATAGAGCTAGACATTATTTATTGCTATGACTATATCTCATACATACTAATCTATAAAAGAGCAAAAGTGGGGGAGTTAAAATTTCCATTTTCTTTCTAAGAGAGGAAAAAGCAGATCTGAAATTCATTTTTCAAAACACTATGAAAAGAAAAAATAGCACTAATACCTGATAAAATTTTGATTCATTCATATATTCAACAAATATCTATTGATTTGGATCTGTGTGGTAAAGCAAACATGGTCTATACCCTCATGAACCTTATCTGCTACTGAGAGAGAAAAAATAAATATAGAATCGGGCATGGTAGCAAATACCTTTAATCCCAGCACCCAGGAGTTAGAGGTGTGGTAAGAGGCGTGGGCCGTGTTCCCGGTGCCCAGCTACCTTAACCCCTGAAATAATTAAACAGAAACTGTATTCATTTAAAACACTGCCTGGCCCATTAGTTCTAACCTCTTCTTGGCTAACTCTTACATATTCGTTTAACCCATTTCTAATAATCTGTATTTCACCATGAGGTCGTGGCTTACTGGGCAAGATTCAGAGTGTCTGATTTGGCAGCTTCATGGCTGCGGCTCTCTCTGCCTCTGAGTCTTCTTCCCAGCATTCTGTTCTCTTTTCCCCGCCTATCTAAGTCCTGCCCTATCAAAAGGCCAAGGCAGTCTTTTGATGAGCCGATGAAAGTAACCCAAATATAGAAGGACCTCCTACACCAATTCTCCTTTTTCTGTTTAAACAAAAAAGAAAGGCTTTCATTTGAGCATAGTAAAATTACATATAACAAAACAGTTATCAAGCAAGAACTACAGTTACCATATTTATATCTACTTTATCTTTTATCATAACTAAGGAAAAATATAATTATAACTATCCATTCTTTAACTCCATCAAAGACTCTAGAAGGATATAATATTACCTAAGTAAACGAGAAGTAAGTAACTTTAAAAAGTCTAGAAATGACAGAGATATCTCGCTACCTGTATAGTCACCCAAAGTTATTTTGTACCGTTGGGGCAGCCATCTTTAGCCTACAGGCCCATAGTATCCAGCAGACTTTTTTATAAAGCAGGAAATTTTAAAGCTAGTTTAGTCACTTTTTTGTGGGCATGTGGATTTCTGTAAATTTGATGCCAGCCTGGTCTCCACAGCCAGGTCCAGGACAGCAAGATAGTCATGAGTGAATATGTGATCAAGGAGGCAGGGAAATCGGGTTGGGTGGCTGGCAGGAGCTTTTTGAGGTAGGCACATTTGAACTAGTCAGTCAACTCTTCTGAATGGGTCCAGCCTGGGCAAAGGTGGGAAAGTTTCCTAAGAACACGACTAAAGTGTAGTGACTCAGAGAGGGTAGAAAGAAGTTGGACACAACAAATAGTGACATGCAGGACTTTGACAGACATAGTGACCTAGATAAGAAGCTCCTATTTTCAAGGGGTGAGTACTGTCTTTTAAAGACTGCAGAGAAGGGATTTTAGTGGACCAGTGCAGGGGACATCAGGGTAAGGAAAAATGATTATAAGGATGGAGAAAGAGAGACAGAGACAAATATACAGAGAGACAGAGACAAATGCACAGAGAGACAGATAAATACACAGAGAGACAGAGACAAATACACAGAGACAGAGACAAATATACAGAGAGACAGAAACAAATGCACAGAGAAACAAAGATAAATACAGAGAGACAGAGCGTCTGCGAGAGCAACTTCAGGGAGGTTGATTTTGGCTCCTGGCTCACAGCTTCAGGGACATCAGTTCCCCATGGTTGCAGGACATGACAGAGCTGAACAGTTCACATCATGCACAGAGAGGCAGGGATAAATACAGAGAGAGACAGAGACAAATACACAGAGACAGAGACAAATGCAGAGAGACAGAGACAGAAAGAGACAGAGAGACAGAGGGAGCTGGAGACAGAGATTGACTCTGGAGGTAGAAGTTTCAGAAGCTGCTGATAGATTAGATTTGTGGGCTCGCAGAGGAGCAGCGCTGTCTCGCAGGGTTTCCATTGAGCAACTGAGTGCATACTATTTACTGAGATAAGAACAGAGGGGATGTAGAGAAAATTGGTAGAAAGTAGATGCTGAGTCAGAGTTAGGGGTATAGAGATCTGCCAGGTTGCAATTTTTGGAATAAGGGAATAGAAGAAGTAGAATTCTGAGTCGGGAGTTGGCAGGTGGAGAAATAAAACCTGTCCTGTCTTTGCCAGCTATCATTAGAGAGTGCTGGCAGATGGGATGCACTGTCTTGATAATATTCTCTATCTTCTCCTCAAATGGTGTAGAGCTCATGTACATACACATGAAGTAAATAAATAAGTAAAACTAAGAAACAAATTCTTAATGATAATAATATGTGGGCAGGATAGTGGCTCAGCACTTGGAAATGCTTCCTGCTTTTCTGAGCACCTATGTCCGCCAACTTACAGTTAGTTGTTACCCAGATTCACGAGACCTGGCTCCACAAAAGTGGCATCCACACAAACTCACACATATAAGTAAAATACAAATGTATTAAATGTGTTAAAAATAACATACATAATTTTTTGAGAGTTTCACTTAACCCAGCCTATCCTGGAACTCACTATGTAGTGTAGGTTGGGCTTAAAGTTCAGGCAATCCCCTTGATTGACCCCTCTGAATTCTGGGATTACAGGTAGGAGGCACCATGTCCATCTTAAGTCAGTTTTATAGTTAGGAAAATCAAGACTCAAAAAGTCAGGTTGTGAACTAAGGATGTGATGTAGTGGTTGACTCTCACTTAGCATACATTCAGTTCCCAGCACTAGAGAAAAACATGAAGAAAAGGAACAGAACTTGCTACTGTTGCAGAGGACCTGGGTTCAATTCCCAGAGTCCACATCAGGCTGCTCCAACCTCCTGTAACTTCCATTCCAGAGGCTCTGACACCCTGATCTGGCTCCCACAGTCACTGTCATGCATACTGCATACATGCAGAGAAGTAGGCACATACACATACAATAATAACACATCTGTGAGAAACTGGGGTCAAGTTAATTACAAATATTCTTAATATTTATTTCTGTATTTGTGTCCCATGGTATGTATGCGGAGGTCAGAGAAAAGCTTTCAGAGTTACTTTTCTCCTTCCACCATGTGGCATCCGGGTCTCAGGTTCAACAAGTGTATTGGCATCACCTTTGCCCACTAAACCATCTCACCATCTCTAAGTTAATTGTTTTAAGGTAGTAGTAAGTATGAAGAAAAATTTAAATTAAGAATTATGTATGAATGTATGTACTAGGTATTATGTATTTTTTGAGGAGACAGTCTCATTTTGGCCAGGATGACTTCAGACATGCTATATAGCCAAAGATGGCCTTGACCCCTCTGCTCCCTCCTCTCAGGCGGGGTCACAGGTCCGCACTGCCATACCTGGCTCCCAGCTAAGAATTTAACAGAACTATTACTGCTGGGGCTGGAGCGTTGGCTCAGAGGTTAAGAGTACTCTTTGCTCTCATAGGGAACCTGGTTTGGTTTGCAATACCTTCATGGTGGCTCACAACTACCTATAACTCCAGTTATGACCTCCAGAGGCACCAGACATGCAGGTGGTGGTGCACATGCATAATTACACACAGACACTTTCAAATACACATAAAAGTAAATAAAGGGGGAGAGAGATGGGAGAAGGGGGGGTGGGGAGAGCTTGGGGGAGTGGGATGGTTGAGATGGAGAAAGAACGGATATGGGAGCAGGAAAGGAGATATCTTAATTAAGGGAGCCATTTTGGGGTTGGCAAGAGGCTTGGCTCTGGAGGGGTTCCCAGGAGTCCACTGGGATGACCCCAGCTAGGACCCTGGGCAGTGGAGGAGAAGATGCCTGAACTGGTCTTGTCCCGTAGTCAGACTGATGTTTATCTTGAATATTACCATAAAACCTTTGTCCAGTGACGGATGGAGACAGAGACAGAGACCCACATCGGAGCACTGGACTGAGCTCCCAAGGTCCAGTTGAAGAGCAGAAGGAGGGAGAATATGAGCAAGGAAGTCAAGGCCATGAGAGATTGGTTCACCCACTGAGACAGTGTGCCTGAGCTAATGGGAGCTCACCAACTCCAGCTGGACTGGGACTGAACGAGCATGGGATCAAACTGGACTCTCTGAATGTGGCTGACAGTTGGGGCAGACTGAGAAGTCAATGATAATGGCACTAGGATTTGTGTCTACTGCATGTACTGGCTTTTTGGGATCCTATTCTCTTTGGATGCACAGCTTCCTAGGCCTGGATGGGGAGGGGGCCCATGAACTTCCCACAGGGCAGGGTGCCTTGCCCTCTCTTAGGACTGGAGGGGGTAGGGGAAGGTGTGTGGGAAGTGGGAGTAGGGGAGAAAGTGGAAATTTTGGTTGGTATTATTTATAAAGTAATAAAAAAGAAATTAAAAAAGATGTTGCCCGCCCTGGTGGTGCACGCCTTTAATCCCGGCACTCAGGAGGCAGAGGCAAGTGGATCTCTGTGAGTTTGAGGCCAGCCTGGTCTACAAAGCAAGGACTGCCCCAGCTGTTACACAGAGAAACTGTCTCAAATAACAAACAAACGGGGCTGCGGGGTCAGGGTGGGGGGAGAAGAAGTTACCTTGTGTCTTAAAGTATCTTTGCCCAGAGAAACAAATGCTTGCCCTGAGTCCTTCCCAGCACAGGGCATCTTGGGCCTTGTGAGTAGAAGCTGTTTGCTCTGGCTTTGACTGTTTGTTTATTTCACAGCATCCTGACAAATCATGAACCTGATACCTTTTGTTCACACTAACTTTATACTATGTATAGAAATGCACACCTTTTTGTGCACTGTTCCCACTAAATAGTTATAAATTATAATTTATAATTCATTGTTATATTTAATCTTTCTCTCTCCCCCCTCTCTCCATTTATAGTCCAAGAATGAATTTTTCAAGGAAAAAATTGGGTCAGGAGCCAAGACCTGTTCTTCACAAATTTAATATTGTGTAGGTCATCCTGGCTCTTGGGATTTCAGTGGCCTCGTCTGTAGAAAAAAAAGAGAGAGATAAAACCCTCAGCTGTCTACAGTGCTCAGTGAAGAATCACCTGTTGTGACAAACAAAAGCTATCACCACCCACAGTAATAAAACACAGGGACGAAAGTAGACAGAAAGCAGACAGAAGAGCAGCTTAAGTGCTCAAAATTTGTTTTCTCATTTAAAATGATTCTCTTTCCAGCAGGGGTGCAAAGACAGTTTCCTTCCGTAGCCCAGGCTGGTCTATAACTCACTTCTGGGTCCAGGCTGACCTTGAGTATGGTTGTATTTTTTTTTTTAACCTTTGCTCTTTACTCTTTGGACCCCCAGCTCCCACATAAGTACACAGAGGTTTATTGTCTTATGAATGCCTGGCCTTAGCTTGGCTTGTTTCTAGCCAGCTTTTCTTAACTTAAATCACCCTGTCTACCTTTTGCCTCGGGCTTTTACCTTTCCCTCTTTCTGTATATCTTTTTTTCCTTCTTATTCCATGTCTGGCTGGGTGGCTGGGTGGCTGGTCACTGGCATCTCCTCTCCTCCTTTTCTTGCTGTTCCTCTCTCTCTCATCCTTCTCCTGTTTATTCTCCCAGCCTGTCAACCCTGCCTATCCCTCTCCTGCCTAGCTATTGACCATTCAAGCTCCTTATTAGACCAACCAGGTGTTTTAGACAGGAAAAGTAGCACAGCCTCACAGAATTATGTCTGCAACATAAAACAGAATTCAACACATCTTCACATCATTAAACAAATGTCCCACAACATAAATTACTATAACCCATCTTCAACTAATATTCCACAACACTTGAACTGGCAGCAATTCTCCTGCCATCACCTCTTGTGTGATGAGATTATAATCATGCATCATCATACCTAGTTTAAAATCATTCTTTAAAAACAAAGATTTATTTTATTTTTAGTTGGTGTGTGTGTATGTGTAAACTTGGATGCCCACAGAGGCCAGAGGAATCTGATCCCCATGTGAACCACCCAATATAGATGCTGGGAATGGAACTTGGGTCAAGAACAGTATGTGCTCTTAAGCACCGAGCCATCTTTCCAGGCCTTAAATAATTCTGTTCCTTAGATTTAAATTTTGTTTTATTTTACACGTGTGGGTGTTTTGCCTGCATTTATGTCTTTTCACCTTGCGTGTGTACCTGGTGCCTTCTGAGGCCAGAAGAGGGCATCTGTTCCTCTGGAACTGAGCAGTTATGAGTCCCATGCGGGACTGAACTAGGGCTCCCTGGAAGAGCAGTGTTCTTAGGGGACCAACTCTCTGCCACCTAAATAATTCTTAAAGTCACAGTTTAGAATGGTCAGAGTGATTTGTAAAGTTGTCTGAGACCTCACCACTAGTTCTTGGTCTGTTGCCCGTACAGTATGACTCTAGTTCTAAAAATCCAAGATTGCTACCAGCTTTCCACTGTCACAGCAAGGCTCCAGACAGTGAGGCCAGGACAGAAAAGAATTTGTTCTGTCCCTCTGGAGACTCCCTGAACTGGTCTTCAAGGAAGCAGGCTACACTCACTGAAATGGTTTGTGCTGCCGAGAAGGAAGGGATGGTTTGCATATCAGCAGGGAAACAGAAATCTGCACAGTGGAGCTTCCTCCTCTCACTTCTGAGCTTGGGTCCTGACAGTGACTTAAACGACCTCAGTGATGGGAGCAGACCTCCCATCTGACTGCCTAGAGAAAGACGTAGTTTGTCTGCTTGCTGTGGGCTGCTCACCAGAGAAGACTGTTCCCCCATGGGCTTAAGGCAATGGAAAGTGTTAATTAGCTGGCCAGCGACTACACTGGGTGTTCAGGATCCCACCGTAGCCCCCTACTTTTCTCAGGATGGGCTTTTAAACATACTTCAGTTAACAAGAATAGTTAGCCCAAAATGGAACTACAGAAGTCAAAAAGCAAGGTTAGTACATTTAGAGACTTCCACAGATTTATGGATTTTGATGGATTGGGTCTTTCTTTTAGCTTGGGCAGGTGGTGCTGTCTACATGTTAAGTTTTACAGTTTTACATGCCACTTCCATCATGGAGTCAATTGTGCTAAGGTCTTGTGGCCTAGGTCTGTGCCCTGTTACATACTAAGTTCCAGTTCTGATATTTTCTTGATTTTTCCCCCCTCTTCTTCTAATTCCTTGTTTTTGTTTTGGGGACAGGATAATGCTATGCAGTCTGAATTCCAGGCTGGTCTGGAACTCACAACACAGCCCAGGATGCTGAACTAGTAGAGAGCCTCCCGCCTGTGAAGTTGTAGCCCCAGGCCTGGGTCCTAGTGCTTGTGTTGGTACAGCACTTGCTTAGACGTTTGTTTGGCTTTTTAAATACAGCCTCCTGTAAAAGCTCAGTGGATGCTTGCTGTGCGTAGAGGTGAGCGGACACTTGTCAGGCTTCAAGCAGTACACTAGGATGGGAGAGACCTGTTCTGAAGGGTGTCGCCTAACTAGTCATCAAAGGTGGCCGTGTTGACAAGGGTGACCTTGTCTCATTGGATTCAGGATGGTCACACCAGATCACAAGATGTCTGTGTGCCTGCTCTGCTAGTTGGAAGAAGTGGTGTGTTTGTTTCAAGTCACTTAGCGTGTCTTAACTGTCATAACATTTTCTCTTACTACTGGCCCTTGCGTAACTTATTCCAGCATTCCATTTCAGAGGTGGTGTTGGGAGTGGAAACCAGGGTCCCACACCTGCTCCTCAACTGAGTTCCCTGTTCAGAGCTGCATATACCCCAGATTTTCCTCATACATGTTTATAAACACACCATATTTTGTCATTCAGATGACCAGGTACGGTGGGACACAACTGTAATCCTAGCACTTGGGAGGCAGGTAGAAGCTGGAAGACCAGGAGTTAGAGGCTAGCCTGGGATACAAGGTTCAGTTGTCGTTATTTGGCTCAGAAAAGGGAATTGAAGTTATCAGCTTTGAGAAAGAAAACAGCAATTCAGGAAATGAAATGTCGAATGGGGAGGAATCTGGAACCACCCTGTTTAGTGTTTATAGAGTGGGACAGAGAGAGGTTAAAAGTTTATTTCTATGAAGTATGCTTGCATTTCCACAAGCTCTCGTACTTTTCTTCTTAATACCCAGCCATGGCCAAGCATGGTGGCTCAACTTCTTTCCTTCTCTTGTTTGTGTGTGGGAAAGTAAGGGTGCATGGGGGGTTGTTTTCATGAAGATCAGACTGGCCTTGAACTTGATGTGTAGCTGAAGATGACCTTGAACTTCTGATCCTTCAACTGCTTCCTCCCTAGTGCTGGGATTACAGACAGGAACCACCCTGCTTGTTTTTGTGCAGTCCTGGGCCCCTAGCAGGTTAAGCAAGCTTGCTTCCAACTGTGCCATCCTCCTGGCCTCCAGTCAGTTTTAAAAGGCAAGAGCCCTTGGCTGCTCTTCAAGTGGATGTGGATTCGAGTCCTACCACCAACCTGTAACTGCAGTCCTAAGGAATCCCGACTCTCTCTTCTGGCCTCCACATGCACAGTATACACACAGTGCATAGACATAAACACAGGCAAAACACCCACACACATAAAAATAAATAAATAACATTAATTTTTATTAACATAAAATGGCTGTTATGTGTATTGTACTTTAAGTAACTTTCCTTTCCAAACTGCTTACTGAGTACCCCGTCTCCCTCACTATTTTAGAGGCCTTCGCGTTGGGGAAGCATCCATCCCTCTCACCTTTGCTTTCTAGCATAATGTCTGAGGTGGACACTGAGTGCATGACATTTGTGTGAGGGAACATACTTCAGCCTTAAAAGAAGAAGAGCAAAAGCAAGAATAAAAAGAGGAAAAAACTTTTAAAGAAAAACTAGAGGAGGAAGAAAAAGTTCACAAAGGCAGGATGGGGGCAGGAGGATGACTCAATGGGTAAGAAGGCTTGCTGTGCAAGCATGAGGATCTGCATTCAAATCTTCAGAACTCAGGTAAGAAGTTGGCCATGATCTGTTGTGTAACTGCAACCCCAGGCCTCCACCCTGCCTGTAAACACACACCACTACACAATAATCCCCCCTCTCTCATGCACACACATT
Source organism: Ondatra zibethicus (assembly GCA_004026605.1). Classification (NCBI taxonomy): domain Eukaryota; kingdom Metazoa; phylum Chordata; class Mammalia; order Rodentia; family Cricetidae; genus Ondatra; species Ondatra zibethicus. Next base: position 18,318 of record PVIU01023364.1, read on the forward strand.
CACACATGCATACACACAAGCTCACACACACATGCACACTCCCACACACATATACATATGCTCTCTCACACATGTGCACACATACATTCACACACTGTCATACACATGCACACACTCACACACTTTCTCACAAACACATACACACACATTCACATACTGCATTACACATACACACACACTCACACACATTCACACACTGTCACAAACATGCACACACTCACACATAGTCACGAACATGCACGCACTCACACACATTCACATACTATCATACACATGCAAACACACTCACACACTCCCTCTCACAAACACATTCACACACACTTGTAGTAAGTGGCGCGCGGGCTCCCAGCGCAGGGCCCCTTGTTCTGTCCTGCCCGGCTCCCGGTGCCTACTCGAAATAATTACACAGAAACTATATTCATTGAAATACTGCCTGGCCCATTAGCCCTAGCCTCTTATTGGCTAACTCTCACATATTTGTTTAACCCATTTCTAATAATCTGTGTGTCACCACGAGTCGTGGCTTACCGGGAAAGATTCAGCGTGTCTGACCTGAGAGCTTCATGGCGGGTGGCTCTCTCTAACTCTGTCCCCTTCCCAGTATCTTGTTCTCTTTCTCCTGTCTATCTAAGTCCTGCCCTATCAGAAGGCCAAGGCAGTTTCTTTATTAACCAATAAAAGCAACCCAAATACAAAAGGACCCTCCTACACCACACACTGTCACAAACATGCACAGTCACACATATGCACACACATTCACACACACACTGTAACACTCATGCACACACACACATTCACACATACTGTCACACACACACATTCACACACATGCACACACACGCACACACCGTTTGTATTCCTAACTGGACTTCTCTTTGAGTGATCCCACAGCTGAGAAAACTGGCTCTGTGTACGGCTCACATCTTTGATTTGTTTTCTCAGGATTCGGGACTTGGGGGGCTCGTCTTGGACTTACTGGATACATGGGCAGAGCTCTGATGCCTTCTGGACCCGGGCTCCTCATGTTGTGTTGTCATCAGGCTGGGAGTTTAGCTCATTTCCTCAGTGATTACCTGGCACGCACCAAGACCCGGCTCAATTGCTGGCTCTTTATAAACTGGTGTGGGGTGCACACATGCCTGTAATCCTAACTTAACCCAGGACATGAAGGCAAGAAGATCAGGAGTTTAAGGCAAGTTCAGGGCAGTCACACTAGACTTGGTGGCACCTGCATGTGATCTCAGCATTGTGGAGGCAGCAGTGCTTTGGATGAGGCCAGCCTGGGCTGTTCCTGATTTCATGTTATCCTGCCCGTAGAGCGTCAATGTCAGCCTGTAACGTTCAGTTTTCAGTTCTGTTTGCTGTTCAGCAGTTTGTGTACTGTCACCTTTGAAGATCTATATTATTCTTAGAATGATAAGGAAAGAGGGCCACTCCCACTGACCTGATTAGGGAAGGACGCTGGGCCAGACGGACTCCGGTTGCCTCTCCTTCCTCAGCTCTCCTGTGCAATAGTCACAGGCTTTCCGGCCGATGGAAGTCTGTAACTGGATCTGTCACTTTTGACATTATGTTGATGTTTAAAGAGTTTTTCTGCCATTACTTCTACCTAATGTGTTTGAAGCATTTCTTCTCCAATGGTAACTTTGGTGGTTTGAAGTAAAATGGCCCCCATAGGGAGTTGCACTATTAGGAGGTGTGGCCTTGTCAAAGAAAATGTGTCACTGTGAGGGCTCCTATGCTCAAGCTAAACTCAGCGTGGCACACAGTTGCTTCTGCTGCCTGCAGATCAAGATGGAGCACTCTCTGCTACCTCTCCAGCACCATGCCTGCCTGCACCATGCCTGCCTGCACCATGCCTGCCTGCACTATGCCTGCCTGCACCATGCCTGCCTGCACCATGCCTGCCTGCACCATGCCTGCCTGCATGCCACCATGTCCCACCTTGATAATAATGGACTAAACTTCTGAACTCTAAGCCAGCACCAATTAAATGTTGTCCTTTATAAGAGTTGCCATGGTCATGGTGTCTCTTCACAGCAGTAGAAACCCTAAGTTAATGGTCAGCGTTTATTGAGTCCTTATTAAAGACCTAAGCAATATTTAAATTAATTGTACCAATTATATCTAGAATGAGAATGAAAGATTAGAAGCTAATAAAGAGGGAAATTATGTTTAGAATTTCTTTTTCTAGACAACGTCTCACAATGTAGTCCTGGCTGTCCTGGAACTCCCTATAGACCAGGCTGGCCTCAAACTCACAGAGATTCACCTGCCTCTGCCTCCCGAGTACTAGGATTAAGGGTGCACCTCCATGCCTGGCTAGAAGAGTTTTCAGTGATCAATAAAAATGTAAGAAAAAAGAGAATTGTTGAGATGGCGCAGTAGACAATGGCTTGCACCAAGCCTGATGACCCGAGTTCTGTCCATCGACCCAGGGACAGAAGGAGGGGACTGATTTCTGCAGGCTTCCTCTGATCTCCGCACGAAATAAGAAAGGAGAGGCAGTGACCATTAAAAGGCAAGTTAATTGGAGGTCCTAAGAAGATGCTTAGGATCCTTGTGTTTCACTGATAAAACACACAGCTGGCTGTATCAGGTAGAAAAAAAAAACTGCTGCCGATGAAAACGAGAGAAACCAGCCGGGTGCTGGTGGCACTTCTAATCCTAGCACTTGGGAGGCAAAGGCAGGTGCCTCTTGGTGAATTTGAGGCCAGCCTGGTCTACAGAGTGAGTTCTGGGACAACCAAGGCTACACAAAGAAATCATGTCTTGAAAAAAACAAGCCAAAACAAAACAAACCAATAAGCAAAAACGCCAAAAGAAGCAAAACACTCACCCCGCCAAAAACTGGGAAACCATGACATGCTGTATCATGCTTAGTTTCATTTTGCTCACTGGAAGAGCTTTGAAAGATTAGTTTAGACATTAATTTAGATAGAAAGATATTTTTACAGCATTTAAAAAATTATTTATTTTATTTTGTGTATGATGTTTTACTTGCATGTATGCCTTGCACCACATGCAGGCAGTGCCCAAGGAGAACACAGAAGGCCATGGATCCCCTAGGAATTGGAGTTATAAATGGTTGTGAGCCTGCAGCACCATCTCCAGCCCTCTTTTGTGTTTTCTTGGTAGGTCCTGTTGCCCTGGAGTGTATCCTAACTCTGTGACCTAGATTTCAACAGCTTTGGCGCTGGGCTTTCCTGAGCTTAACAGAAGCTAGGGGAGGGAGTTCAGATTCGTGTTCTTCCCTCAAACTATTTAAATGGTTTGTTAACTAAAATCACTGACAATGGCCAGCTGTGCTGGAACACTGCCAATCTGTGTGCTTGTCTTGTTCCTTAACTGTGCAAACATCATATCGAAATACTTCAGAGCTGAGCTAACATGCTTGGCTAGTTAGGCCAGGCTCATCAATGTTCAAACCAGATTGAAGCCCTCCTTCTTAGCTGTGCCATTGCCCACCTCAACACGAGCATGCAGTAATGTCTTTGGGAAGATACCTTGCAGTTTAAAATATCATGTATCAGCAACTTTGGCCAGCTATGTTTCTGATAGACCTTCAGTGGAGCGCTCTAAAAACCCACACGTGGACTGGAGATGCCATTTAGTTGGTAGTGTGCCTACTTGGAAACAGGAAGTGCTGGGTTCATCCCAGCATGTGGACCCACTGAATTCAGTGTTCTTACAGAGAGTCTTGCGTTGTGGGCCATCTTCCCAGGGGTCACTGAAATAGCTCGGATAGGCTGATGAAATGAGTACTCCAATAAACAAGGCTGCAGGAACCAAAGGAAGTGGGTTGGGAAGTGGCTCAGTCTACAGAGTGTTTGCCTAGCTTGCACAAGGCCTTGGGACAATCCCCACCACTGCATAAGCTGAGCATGACAGTGTACATCCATAGTCTTAGCACTCCAGGAGTTAGAGCCAGGAGAATCAGAAGTTCAAAGCCATCCTTGGTTGTCACTTGGTTATCGAGGCCAGCTTATCTATAAATCAATCAATAAATAAACATTTCAAAAATAAAACACAATTCTATGTACACTAATGCATACCTGTAATCCCGACATTCAGGAGGGTCGCTGTGAGTTTGATGCCAGCCTGAGCTAGGTAACCTCATTTCAGAACAGCAAATGTCCACTCCCTAATGCCAGTCTCCTGCTCGTGTTTAGTGTTAGGTATCATTTTGAGCCATGTGAGAGAGCATCAGAAGTGCGTCAGTGTTTCCCATTGACTGAAATCAGCTTTGCAGCTCCCCTCCCTTCACCCTACTGCGCAGAGATCAAGTCCCTCACCTGACAGCACTAGACAAGTGCACACTAGATAAGCCCTTGGCCTCTAGGTTATACCCGTAGCCACTCTTTCCTTATGGTGCACGTTACTAGAAGCTGTGAAACATATGCTCGGTGTTGGGAAGACGTTACTGACAGTTTGCTGTTTGCCTCAATGATGGGTGCATCTGTCATGTCAGCCCAGTACTTAGGAAAACACTTTGGACATGTAGTCAGTTGCTGCTGCCCTTAACTGTGCTCTGTGACTGCTCATAGGGAATCCTGTTGTCTCAGAACCAAGAGTAAGGTGGCTTTGTGTAGCAGAGTCCACAAAACAGTTAGTAAAGCAGTTAGTGTTCATAAATGAGAAGGTCAGGCTGTTCCTCAAACATCAGCGTTGGCCTCACCCAAGCCACTTGCTTCTACGGAAGGACACTGGAATGCATTTACAAACATTTTTTTCTCTTGTGAGTCTGGAAATTTGAGTTGAGGGCTCCATGCATGCTAGGACAAAGCCCATCATTGTGCTACATTCCTGACATTTGTTTGTTTGTAGCCCAGGAGGGAATCAAACTCTCTGCAATCCTACTTCAGGCTTCCGAGTGCTAGGGTTGCATGTGTGGACCACTAGGTCTGACTCAGTTTAGTCCTTTTGAAGATCAAATGGCCAATGAGACACAAAATGATGCAGAAAGTCTAGGCTATGGCAGTAAGAAAAACTGCAATAGAGTTTACAGAGTGAGGGTAGTAAAGCCCATGCTGTTGCTACCAACTGGCCAACCATTTTCCCCCAACTAACTGAAAGACAATCCCCTATTTTTATATTAAGATTAAAGGTCATGTATTAAGGTGATTAACTACAGAATCAGTAAGCTGAGTAAATTTAAACAGGTAGTCAATCTGTGCTGTTCTTGCGGTTGACTTTTGTGTCTGAGCACTGAGACCTGCCCTTTGTGTTACCTGTATCATGTTCAACTTGCACAGTAAGCCCTAATCAACCAGAGGTTTAATTAAAGACACTTAAAAGTTGTTTAACTTATTAATCTCATAACTGGTTTGAGCACAAGCAATTTTATTAGTGTTGCTGAGTAAGGACCTAGAAAGACCTCTACTTCACCCGCTAATTTGCTAGTGGGATTTATGAACTTAAAGACTTCAGTAAAGTCAAACTGGATGTGACTGTCCCAGCAGGCCTGTGAAAGACAGAAGGACCAAGAGTTCAAGATCATCCTCACAGAAAGTTCAAGGCCAGCCTGGGCTAGAAGACAACCTGTCTCAATAGAGAAAGAATAGTGGAGTGTGGGGAAATCTTCATGTTAAAAAAGTTCAGTGCCTGGCTTGTGTTGGCACAGCTACAGCTGTGCCTAAGACAGCTGGGTACTGGCACATAGACCTCTGAGGCAGTGGGGACGACGGTAACTTAGCTGGTAAAGCGCGTGCTGTTCAAGAGTGAGGACCTGAGTTTGATCCCCAGAACCTAGGTAAAAAGCCGGGCATGGTGGCAAATACTTGTAATCCCAGTGCAGGAGCTGTGAAGACAGAGGATCCCTAGCCAGCCAGCTTAGTCTGCCCAGCAAGCTCCAGGCCCCAGTGGGAGACCTTGCCTTAGAAAGCAAGGTGGCAGACCACTCCTGAAGCCTCTGGCGACACATGCATGTGCACCCCCATCCACACACACAAAACATGGAAAAAGAAAAAAATAATGCATATCTAAATTTGATTCTGCCTTACTGTTAGGTGTAAACTCATTTTCTATTTCATTGGATCAGCACTCTGCTCCCTACACTATTTCTGGGTTTGGAATCAGGGTAATATCTACTAGGCAAGCTCTCTACTGCTAAACCACATCTCCAGCCCCAAACTACATTTGACATAAACATTCTAAACAGTAGAGCAGATGGAGGCAATGTGCTGAAGGAGTGGATTTTCTCTCTCTCTTTTTTCTTTAAGACAGTGTCTTTCTACATAGCCCTGGCTGTCCTGAAACTCACTATGTAGACCAGGCTGGTGTCTAACTCACAGAGATCCAGCTGCCTCTGTCTGTCAAGTCACTGTTGGTGCCACCACACCCAGCCTGGGTGGTGGTTTCTAGTGCATCAGAATTGGCGATAGAACTCAATAAAAGAGATTGTGGGATCCCTCCCAGGTCTCTAGTTTACAAGGCCAGTGTAGATCTCAGGAGCCTGCCTTTCTGCCAAACGGCCCAGGTTCTTGCCTGAGAACCAGCCCTTACAGGCAGCTGGGCACTTCGATGTCAGTGAGTCCAGGTCTCAATCCTGCTGTTGTTCCTTCCCTAGCACTGAATGCCACTGGATGTTGGTGGTACATGTCTGCCATCTCAGCACTTGGGATGTAGAGGCAGGAGAATTACAACTTCACAATCTGAACTATATAATGACTATAGAATGATGAAAGAGAAGGGGGAGGGAGGGAGGGAGGGAGGAAGGGAGAGAGGAAAGGAGGGAGGAAGGAAAAGAGGGAGGGAGGGAGGTCTCAGTATTGGTTAGGCTGGCCCCTACCTCACTGTGTATCTAAAGACAACCTTGAACTTCTTACCTTCCAGCCTTCATCTCCTAGGTCCTGGGATTGTGGGTGGATGACATCATGAGATATAATTGGGTAATTTAATAAGGTTGACAGAATATTTACAGATAGTTGTTTCCTAATCACATGATATTCAAATAACAGTTTATTTATTTATCCTAATTCATTTGAAACTTAGTTAAATGTATATATTACAAATATGGCTCCCTTAGAATTTTTTGATAAACGTATATAGATGTAAATGTGTAATTAGATATCTATGCTCATTTATAGTTTCTTTTGTTTTTCTTAATCTTGAATTTAAAAGATTAGAATTCTCTTCACCATTTTCACTGTTTGGAACTTTAAATTAAAAAAAAATATTTGGGCTGGAGAGATGGCTTAGTGGTTAAGAGCACTGGCTGCTCTTTCAAAGGTCCTGAGTTCAATTCCCAGCAACCACATGGTGGCTCACAACCATCTATAATGAGATATGGTGTCCTCTTCTGGCATGCGGGCATACATGGAGGCAGAATGTTGTATACATAATAAATAAATAAATAGAAAAATGTATGTGGCTATGTGTGTGTGAATGTGTGCCATATGTGTGCAGTGCCCATGGAGGCCGGAACAGAGTGTCAGATTCACTGGCGCTGGAGTTACAGGTACTTGTGAGCCACATGATGTAGGTGCTTGGAACTGAACTCAGGTCCTCTGCAAAAGTAGCAAGAGTACTTAACCACTGAGCAATCTCTCTAGCCCCTTTATTGAGATTTTTGTAAATTGTTCCTCTTCTGCTTCTATACAGTTGAGCTTCTCAGTTAGTGTACAAGATGATGGGTTTACTGTGCTATTTTCTGAATGTACAGCACTGTGTTTTGTTCATATTTACCCCGATGCACTTTCCCACCCTTCTTTCTCCCACTGGTCCCCTTCCCCCATTGCTTCCTTTCTGGTTTTATGTCACATGTGAATACATACATTTATTTAAATATAGATTCCTCATACATTAGACAAGCAATGCTTTCTCTCCCCTTCCACTCATAACCTCTTATGCTCCCTTTCTTTCCTTTAGTCTCCTTGTTTCCCTCATAGGCTAAATGTCTACTTTCTGTTGTTTGTTTTTTGAGACAGAGTCTCTGCACCTAGCTTGGCCTTAAACCCAGCACATAGCCCAGGCAAGCCTTTGGCAATCCCCCTGCCTTAGCCTCCCAAGTGCTGGGATACAAGAGTGAGCTACTATATCTGACTCTAAAATGTTTTCTTTTTTTTATTATTTTTTATTGAGCTCTACATTTTTCTCTGCTCCCCTCCCTGCCTCTTCCTTCCCCTTCAACCCTCCCCCAAGGTCCCCATGCTCCCAACTTACTCAGGAGATCTTGTCTTTTTCTACTTCCCATGTAGATTAGATCTATGTATGTCTCTCTTAGGGTCCTCATTGTTGTTTACATTCTCTGGGATTTGTGATTTGTGGGCTGGTTTTCTTTGCTTTATGTTTAAAAACCAGCTATGAGTGAGTACATGTGATAATTGTCTTTCTGTTTCTGGGTTACCTCACTCAAAATGATGTTTGCTAGCGCCATCCATTTTCCTGCAAAATTCAAGATGTCTTGATGGGGGAAGAGCCACTAGCCAATCACATCAAGTTGGGGTGTGGCTACTGAACCCCAGGTAGAAAATCGAGAGAACTCAGGTACGCGCGCTCTCCATGCGGTGTCCGCCAGAGGGATCGGATCGCGACTTTGGTAGAGTGAGTTCCCCTTTTTCCTTTCATTAAAAATACCTGTTTCTATTGAGCTAGCTTGGTTATTGATTTGTGCCGACTTGATAATTCGTCATCATCTGGCACTGACGTGGGTTTTAGGGTCACAATAAGCTCTCAGGCTTAAGATCCTACCCACCCTCCAGGCTCCCACAAGGCTACTGCGCTGCCGGGCACAGGCCTCCTCGCCGCCGTCTCTGGGCACAGGAGGCAGTTTCTGCGTACCCCACCCCCACAACCACAACCCAAAGGCACAGCGTTTCTGTACTGTTGGGTGGCTGCTGCAGCTGTGCCGTAACATACTCCCTCGGTGGCACCTAGTCTGCGCCTACCGAACGGAGACTACTATTGACTGGCCGCAGCACATGATCTGTGATTCATATTAATTAACTCCTTGATTTGAGTAGATATTTTGTAGCCCTGTTTTCCACCTACATTCAGAAAATCTGAACTGAGCACGTGAATTCAAGTGCACTGCGCCACCAGAACTGGCGACACCTACTGGCAAGAAACAGTTACTGCACCTGCTTCAAACGTCACAGGTGAGTCCTGAGAATCTGAAAATGTCTGATAACCTGACTATCCGAGGCTTAGATAGCTTTTTCACTTACACCATGTATGAGGTCTTCCAAGACTCATATGAAGCTCTCCCTACAGGGCCATTTCTA